>JBAFWW010028196.1:0-12638 GCA_036873685.1 Agapornis canus
TGTCTTTGTTTCAGGAGATTACAGCTCTGTCATGAACTACAGTGAGAAACTGTGAAGGCACAAAGTAGGCAATCGGCCAGCAGAGACTATGTGTTTGTTTAGTACTTTGAAATGTCATATTTTATTAGTACTGATGTCAGCTGGATCAGAAATCAAGTTTGCCCACAGGATTAACACTTGTAAAGGTGCTGAGCAAGATTACTCTGCCATGACTCAACCAACCCCACCAAATTTAGTACGTTTATTCTTTCCCTCCAGTAACTGCAAACTTAAGTGTCAAACATATTGTCTGTAGCTGACTGTTCAGATCAGTGGAGAACAATTATAGCTAGTTTATTTTAGCTTTTAGATTATTTTTTTTTTTCATTCAGTAGGCTCTTAAATATTTACTGCCAAAGCCTCTTACCCATTTGGGCATCTTTCCTGCTTGTGGGTCATGATGGTGAAACTGCAGAACCAGTACTGTTACCACCACAGACAGCCCAACGATGACCATGATGCTAGCAAAATACTGAGCTGCAAGTAAAAGAAGACTTGGTTAGGAAGGGAGAACACAAATAAAAGGCAAATAATATTCACTGGTTGTGCTTTAAGATCTACATTTGAGAAGCGCTGCATAACATCCATCTTCTCTGGTATTTCCTACTGGAGCGTTTGAGGACTTTGAGGTTCTCAGTGTATCTGCTCACCTCTCTCCCCTTCAGCAAGGGAAGGACTAGAACCAGTGAAAGGCATAAACTGTTTGGTTTTTTTCCTAGAGAGGAATGTAAATCTCCCTGCAAAGGACCATCTCCCTGCCTGCTGCCAGAACAGCAAGAAGCTGAGCTGACGAGACCAGCTGAGCATCAGCATCCCCAGTGCTGGTCCACACAATACAGTATCACTAGAACCTCTCAGAAAGTGTCACCAGACCCCACTCCCTCCCTCACCCCACCACTGCTCACAAGGTGACAGGCATACCTTTTAGCACACTCTTTAGCCCCTCGAGACCACTTCTTTTTGTTCCTATGAAAGCACCCTACACCTTTGCTTACCACTAAATTTAAGCCTGACATACAGGAAAGAAATCAGTATCTTGAAAGCAAGAACTGAGACTTGAAGCTGTATCTCCTAAGTGGCAGTACAGCTTCCTCAAGCCACAACTGAGGCTGATGCACTGGAGTGTAAAGCAGAATTACCCACAGGGCTAATGGCATTTGAAGGGGGCTGTGGCAAAGTATCAGAGAGCATTACTGCTGGTTGATACGATGAAGCAATGTAGGACAGCATGTGACAGTGCCCTAGACTGCAATATCCTCCCTTCCTCAGTCTTTCCTCCTGCAGCTTGCAGAAAACGTCAGAAATTCAGTACAAGCTCCAAGACAAGGTTTGTTCCAGCTCTGTTTCTTGATACAGACTCCTACTGCCTCAGCAGCAAAAAGCTTATTCATAATAATGAGGTTCCCAGCATTCCTGAAAACAATGCTGCAATTGCTTTAAAAGTTGGGCATGTCTTTCCATGGCAAAATGAATTATGCAGCTGGATTACAATAGTCCTGAAGGTGAGGTGAATTGAAGGGTCTCTGTTGCACTTGCTCATGAAAGAACAGTCAGGCAGCAGTAGACCAAAACAGGAACTCAGTTTTCAGGGAAGCTGGCTGATCTGATTCTCATATGCCCCTTGTAACAGAAACACAACAGTACTGCTATTGCTGGTTTAAGTACTGCAGTAAGTCATTAAATTACTTCCATAATTTCTACACATTTTGATGCCATCAGAATTCAAAGACCTGAAATGGTCTATTTAAAATGGCATTGGCTAGGGTTTTTCACAGATCCTTGGAAAATTAGTCACCTGATTCAACTTAGAAACAACTTGGTATTATCTGACTCAAGATCCCAGCCAATGATTACCAAAGGAATTCACACTCTCAGTTTTTCACACCATAAACCCAAGAACAGAGGGCAGGACCTATGGAGATTTGCTAGTAAATAGGAAAAGCAGTTTTCTCTGGAACAGACTGGAACTGTAGAGGACCTGTGAACTCATAGAGAAAGATGTTTTATGGTTTGCCTGGTAATAGGCAAGGAAGATAGCTGGGTGTCCATCTGCATTTGGGGATGGAAGCACTTCTGTTCAAGGTATAGTGAAGTTTTCAATTGCAAAGTAAGGACAGAATGTGGTACTTCAGCTGTATTACCAATATCAGGCAATCAAATGTCACAAGATATCTGTGAAATAAGCAGGTAGACCTATGCAGCCCAGGTAGTTACAGATGCTGCATTCATTCTGGGGGGAAACGAATTTCACATTCATTTGCATCCCAAAGCCTTGGAGCCGACCAAACCTACTTTAGGGCTGTATTTCGCCAGCCCTGAAGAACAAGCAGTGAAAGGGGAGGAAGGAAGTAGCAATGACTGGCACACCCACCACATCAGCCTTCCACATCTCTAACTGGGGATTTGATGAAGGCTGTGCCTCCTTTCCTATGGCCAGAAAAAGTAGAGCTAATTGCCAGTGTTCACAAAGTAATTGCTAGTTCTTCCACCTATGGGTGTCTGAAAGCATGACCCTGTGTTTACAATCCAGCTCCTCCACTGGAGCAGAGCCACAGCCAGGGGTGGCCATAGACCAACTGGGCCTGGGTTTAGTGACAATCCACTTGCAACTGAGTGGGTACATCCATGAGGCAAAATTGTCTTGTCTCTGAAACTGTATCCATCCTCAGCATTTTCTAATCTGCCCCTCCAGGATTTAATCCTCCATTCTGCACCACCTCTCATGCACCTCCCCTAAAGCATGGCTTAATCCTTATCCCGTCCACTGGCTCAGCATCTATGCTCCTGGCAGTCTTTAATCCTCACATCAGGCAAAACAAGCCCATCACTTGGTGAAAGCTACAAGGTCTGCAGTCCCTTTTCACCTCTACCACCACCTCTGATATGACCATGACTCAACCTTCTCCAGTAAACATGTTAGTAGAGGAGCCTATGTGCTGAAAGGATCAAGCTGCTATGTGCATAGATAACATGTTCCTCAAAGCCATGGGATTGCAGTCTTCATTCACCTTGCCCTAGCCCCACAAGGCCCTGAATTAACACACTCTGTTCCTGTGCCTCCACTGATGTGCTGAGCACAGAAATAAGATGCTTTCCTGTGAGATGTGGCATGGGAGACAAGCAGTGTAGTAAAGAACTTTTGGTGTCCTAAGTGTCAGCCACAGACCAACCACCAGACTTTTTTTGTTTGCCAGTATTTTCTGTCCATCTTAAAAGCCTACAGCAGTTATGCAGCTAAGGCTTTGAAGCTGCTGCTCCCACAAAGTCCTACCCCATGTGTTTGTTTGCAGGGGTAAATGCAAATCTGATTTTAAAAAGAAGCTTTCATTTAAACTGCAGAAAGGAAATGTTCAGCAACTTTCACTAAGCATCTCTCTGTATTCTACTTAAGAGCTCTTGGTAGATCATCCCTGGTATGGATGGGTCAGCTTGGAAGCTTTACAAATTTCTTCACCATGGGCAATATCAGGGACAGCAATTCCAGACTCCAATGTGTTTGAAAGAGCAGGGATCTTTTACTATATGTCAGCTACTCTGAGGCATAGCTGAGAAGGGACAGACCTCTTCTGGAGGGGAACTGCCTCATTGCTGTCTGCCCTGGCTCATACTCTTTGCCCAGGCCAGCAAAAGGAACCAGAAGACCTTTGTTTGGAGCCTCTCAATATCCCTAACTAAACAGAGACATTCCCCAAGGATACTGAGGTCTGCACTGTACACTCCTAGAACCTCTTCATGTGTTTTCAAACCTGCAGGCTGTTTTTTGTATGTGAACAGAAAAGCTGTTTGGGATGCTCAGTTGAATCACTGACAACAGCTATTTGTTCTTGCAGGCATCTTCAGACATCACCTCTATCAAAAAGATGGAAATGACTTGCAATTCATAACTTGAGGGGCCACCAGTACCATTTTTGGACCTTCTGCCTTAAAAGAGTGAAAGACTTTAGGATTGGATGATGTGTTTTGGTTTTACTTATGGTACTTGTAGAGGGCATAGGGAAAGTGTTTTTGTTGTGTTTTCGAACTCTTCTCCTCCCACATGCTTTTGAAGAACAGAAGTGGGTGCTCGAAAAGTAAAACTGTTTTCTTTTTTTTTTTTAATACTGTAAAAGCATCCAGGACTCATGGCTTGGGGAAAAGCCCATTTGATCATAGGCATGAAAACAACAGCTGCTGCAAACGAGAACTTCTGTTTCACTTAAGTACCTGAGCAGGGTCCTGGCACCCGTGAGATAGCAGACATGAACATGAAACAGAGAGGGGGAAAGCACCCCGCAAAATCAAAAAGAGACAGTGAAGTGAGGTGGCAGCAGCTGAGAACATACAAGCAGATGAAAGAAGATGTAGAAGGAGATTAATCTCATTTTCTCTCTCTAGTCAGAACCACTAATGCCTTATGCTCCTAATTTAAGCAATCTGTAACTCCTGGAGGTGGCAAACACCACATTGCTTCCTTGTCTTAACAATTTGCAGCTCCGCTTGCAAGAAATCACTCATAGCATCTGCTGCCAATGAACTTATTCACAACCTAAAACTTTCATTCTTACTGAAATAATGTAGGCATGATAACGAATGGCAAGGAAGGGCAAGCTGCAAGTGATGATAGTAGAACCCTAAGCAGCAATTAAGTGTAGTTTTTAAAGAAGCAAAGGAGCTCAGCAGAAGAAGAAAGAAATTAAGTTTTGTTATATGGAGGTGAAGACAACTTAATTTTAATGTGCACTATTTTATATATCTTGCCAAGATGTCAAGCATCACATGGAGGTTAATCATAGGAAGCAAGTTCCAACCTCACTTGGAGTATTGTGTGCAGTTCTGGTGTCCTCAACATGGAGCTGTTGGAACAAGTCCAGAGGAGGGCCACGATGATGATCAGGGGACTGGATGATCTTAAGGTCTTCCAACCCTAACTATTCTATGATTCTATGAAAACAATTAAAGCAGGTTTGAACCCATTCAGCCATAGGACTGAACTTCAGTCTCTCAAACCAGGGAGCTCTCATAAGCCTCTCATAGGCCAGGGGCTGTAAGGAAAAACTGCTTTTTAAAGTAATCTTTTACAACCATGAAGATAAATTCACAAGCAATGACCTAAATAAACTCACAAGTAACTACCCAGTGATCAAGGATGCATTGCAATATTTTTACTTTTCTTTACAAGAGGATTTTGTCAAAACTGGAATTTTGTGTATTTGCATGAGCCTGTAAAAGTGGAGACATTTGGCCACAAGGATTTGACATTTGCTCCTACAGAACAGAAGAAAGCTCACTATGTATATATCCAGTTTCATATACCTTCTTTTCATAGCTTATTGCTGACCACAGGCAGTACCCTGCAGGAACGGACCTGCAGGCTGTTTCTGTATAGCCATTTAGGTGTTCTTACATCAGCAGCAAACAGGGTGAGTCGGGAAATAACAGGAAATTGATATTCACTTTAGTTGGAAGATGGAGTTCATAAACCATGATCCTGTGACACAGCTGTAGGGTCATTTCTGTCGCTCACCCTTAACCAGAGCAGAAGTCCACAAAGCAATGTGGACTTAAGTTTCAGTAAGCAACACAAAATGACCATATGCAGTTTTGAGATGTCCAAAGAGGATCTGTCACTGCTGCTGCTGCTTGAATGCAGACCACCTACATCCCTCGTTTTCACTGTGACAAAGAGGTAAATGTGGTTCCTCCCTCTTTCACACAGGGAAATAGAAGGCAGAAGATTAAAGTTATTACAACCATCTCTTGTTTGAAACCAAGTTCAAAGGCTTGTCTTCTTTAATCAATTTTCCAGCAGACTAACAGGGCTGTACATTTCACTTTCATGGAACCAAAGCACTACGGCTAAATCAGAGTTTTTCCCTCTGTTCCCCTTCTCAAAGCAAACCACAAGCGAAAGAGCTCCGATGAGAAAGTTAACTGAACTGACAGTATAAGCCACACCATTTTCTCTGAAGAAAGCAAAAAGCAAGAGGTAATAAAACATCTTGGCTCCAATACCATATGCTGGCAAAGCACTTCTGGCAGTCAGATATAATGATATTCTGCAGTCTTGGGGCATTGTGGTATAGCAAAGTGCCTCTGTCAGGGGAGCCATTTGTGTGGGTGAGGTGAGAAAATAATGGATGTCCACTTGGCAGAGGTAGCCACAGATATGTTAACTCAGAGCACAAAGATCTCCTCCCTGGGTAGTGTCCTGATGGAGATTATTAATGAGTGCATTAATGAGTCTGTTTCCACTGCAACGGAGCAGGGAAGGAGCTTTCAACACGTGTTGCAAGTAATCCTTGGAATTATAGATTCAAGAAAAATGAAGGGGGAAAAAGAAAAGGAACATTCACAAATTAGAGTAAGAGCAGAGACTTGTCTAAAAATATTGTGCTATTGAACAGCATCCACAAACATGCACAGAAATGCCTTTTTTCCACAGAGCTACTCACAGGCAGCAAAAAGCTTGCAAATGCACCCAGATAGTTTCAGAAGCATTGCTAGCATGAAGCCATCTGAAATGCCTAATTTCTTTCGCTATCTTCATAATAGCCCAGACATAATTTAGTCTGGATTTCTTCCAGACTACATTCACTAATGATACCATGGACTTTAAATGGCCCCTCAAACATCAAGAATAATGGATAGCAGAGGATCTGGCCAAAAAAGAACAGTTTGTAAAACGTTCAGGGATCTGGATAAAACTTAAGGGGAAATTGTAACAAGTTTGAACATTCATTAACTTTGTTTTGAGTGCTTACCTCTACAAATTAAGAACTAAATTGGTTCTTTACGTTGTCATGATTTAACTCCACACACTCACTTAATCCCTATTCTTATTGTGTAAACAAGTGCCCCCTCCAGCACAAAACTCTCCTCTAGCTGTTGAATTCCCAGAAGGACTAGGTAATAGGTCATAAGTGAATGGAGAGTGAAGAGAATCTGTGTTTATTAGGCTCTGATGGGCTGCATTAGGAACTTGATTAGAAAATAACAACTCACACAGTATTGGGCAGAAGTTTAACTCAGGATCCTGTCTGATACCCAAAGATACAAAATGTATCTGTTCTTAAGGAAAATCAAAGCATTCAGGGCTCACCCACCTTCTCCCCCTCTACAATATCACATCATCACTACAAATGTCCTGCCATCCCACTCTGCCCCTTACAATTCCTTTGCATAGGGACTGCATGGCAACCCTGCTTTTACTACGGAAAGGCTCCAGGTGTTGGTTCACACCCTCTCGTTTCTGGTGCACTGCCTTGAGCTGCAAATCCTTGCCTTCCAGAGGATGAACAAGCCCCTCGACTACTGCAACATGGCCTCTCTGGATGCTTGACCCTGTAAGCCCGAGAACAAAAACTACAGACATTCAGCTTCACAAAAATTCAGCACCCAAGGGCTTCTGTGCCTTGCCCCCCTAGCCTGTGCAACCATCTCATAATGTGAGGAATTCGGCTTTGTATTGCACTGGGATTTTCTTTCTTCTTCTTTCTTTTTGTACAAATCAGTTCTTAACCCCATTCTTCTTAAAGGAAATACAAGAAATTACCGAGTCATGCTCTGCTTTCCTATAGGAGAAAGACATTTTCTGCATTACTCTCCTGTCAATTTTCAAGCTTTGCACAGGCACTGGACCAATAAAAATCATCAGCTCAGGCACATCCCCAGAGGTTGGGATGTTTGTAGAGTTACCGATAACTATTATCAATAAGAAACCTGTCTCCCTTCCCCTCTGCCACTGTACTCTTGGAGCATCTTTGGAAACAGCTCAGTGCTACAGAGAGATACAACTTCAGAGACCAAATTGATTAGGAGCTTTGTGTTAAACCAAGGATGGACAGGAGGGAAAGATTGAGGCTGGAGGAAGCTGTATCCTTCTCCTGGGAGCAGACAGACATCTGACCTAGTGCTGCACCCAAACCCTGCACTGGTGCCTCTGCAGAGCACCAGGTGAGTTCTACAATGCAGCAATCTGTCTGTGAAGCCTCCTGCTCAGCAGCTCCCTGAGGCACAGTCAGGTCTCCAAACAGAAAGATATGTCCACCACCATGCCAGCTCGATCTCACCAAGTCCTCTTAACATTAAGTAGCTGAGAAGCGGAGACAGCAAGCTTCTCCTTGCTTATGCATTTGCTGAGCAGATATCCTGTGGAAGAACTGAACTGCAAGCTCAAGGTGTTAGAGTCAGCCAATGCACTAGGGAAGGGTTTCCATCTCTCAAGCCTGAAAATATCAGGGACGCACAAACTGAAAGACTTTCTCCACCAAGTACTGCCTGGTTAGCACAGGGACTGTTCCACAGAGGTGTCCTTGCGTATGACATACTTCATCATTTGCAACTGCCAGGCTGCAGGTACAACCTGTCTGTCCTATACACCAGAGGATTAAGCCTATCTGAGGACAGTGAAGACAGTTTCAAGTATACGCAAAGGAACTCCTGTAAGGACCCTGGCATTCCTATTCATGCTTCAATGCTACCATTACCCATGCTACAGAGAACCACAAGACCTTGGGTAAAATCTGTACAGCTTTGTTACACAGTCCTGCCTATGACAAGCTTGTGCTCTGGCAGACAGTGAACCTGTGCTACAGTCCTATTCACTGCCACAGGGTAGAGGCACCTAGAAAGGCACCGTAACATGCAAGCTATCATGCAGCAGTCCTGTTAATGCAGCAGCATGGAGACTAGCATCAAACCACTGCAAGATGTCCAACAGCTACCAAGATCCAAGTTAATTTACACCTATATAGGCTGCAGCATAGGCATATTCAGAGAAACAGCACCACAGGGAAATGCATGCAGCACTGACACCATCTGACAGAGCAAATTCTTCACATTTACACCCATAGAGACAGGCCGGTGTCTCTAAGTACAATATATCACAGAAGAAGCACTGAGCTGTATGTCCCTCTCCATACAGTCAGGCTCAGTGGATGAGAGGCCAGAAAGCCAGCTTCACTAGGAAGAGCAATAAGGTTTATGAACTCTTTATTTCTCTGTTGCACATATAGCCTGGTAATAGCAGGGGTTTGGTCAATCACTTTGTGTCACTGTCTTCAGAATCTGCTGAGAACATCTATTACTTCAGTAGCACTGAAGGAACGCAACTGCATAGCAACATCTCTGTTGAAGCTGATACCTGCTACTATAATGCTTCTCTGAGGTGAGGAGTATCTCCATCATGTGGAGCTTCCAAATGTACTCTCCAGTACCTTTGGAATGGCTGGGTCTTGGGAGACTTGATGCACCTGAAGAAGTGGGAAGACTTCTTTATGCCATGATCATATTCTTCATCCCTGGAAAAACTCTTTTGTGACAAAGGCAACTTCTGCCACACCTCTAGCATTTCTTGCAGTGGGCTGCAGGCCTCTGTGGGACTCCTCTGAAGGATATGAGAGATAGAAGAGAGCTGTGTCAAATGCTGCAGAAGGCATTCAGCTGTGACAACAATGGGAGCTAGACAAGTGGAAAACACAGAGCCAATTGAGTAGCCTCATGGATATTTACTTTATCCATGAAGACCCACAAGCCTCAGCAATGGTGTCAAATCAGGTCAAAATGACAGGGAGAGCAAAGTGGGAACTTTGCTCCTTTCCAGGCATGAGTGACTGAACAAGTGCCTACACGTGTCTGGCATTTCATGGGAAACCAAGCTTTAATGGGTAGAGAGATAACTCTGTTCATCCTGCTGAGCAGAGACATTCCCTTCCATCCCCCCCATGCAGAACAATGTGACATCTGGATAGAATTTACCCCTATTCCTTCCAGCTACTCCATCAGAGCCAATTGCTGCCACACAGGCTCTCTGCAGCTCAGACAGCAGCTGCTTCCTGGTGAGGGGGCTGCAGAAGAGGAGGGAACATAGGACAAGAGAACTCCCAAGCCATGGTTTTCAATACACTCTCTACAATCTTGCTAAGCCTCCTGAGCCTCTGCACAGGAAATGCCTAAGCAGCCTAACACTCAGAAAAGAAACAGCAGAGCAGGAGTATGACATTTATAATACCAAGCAATGTAAAGCAGGAAATCTTTCACCATCTCCCGCAGCACAGTGGTATCAGGCCAGGAAGTGGCAGTTTCGAAGCAGACCAGAGTGGCATGTTGTTAAACCATGAAGGTGGCTGCCACATGAGGCTCAGGATGTGAAATGCCTTCCAGGAGTCACAAAGCAGCTGGACAAGATTAGGGGAAAGAAAAAATCCCACCAAGACAAAGACATTGCATCTTGTTCAAGCAGCTGCAGAACTGCAAACTGCTGTAAACCCTCGCCCTGAGCCCTCAACTCATCCAAAAGCATCCATTTCTGATACTGTTGGAGGCCAGCATTTCATAGCTGGACCTTTTTCTGGATCAGAGTAACTACTGTAGGATCACCAAGGAAAAGAGAGGACCAGAGCAGAATGATTTCAAACCAGTCTCAGGACATCCACTGATGCTCAAACACACCAGGGAGAGCTTGCAGAGCCTTCAAACTGCTAGACCCATGGCTGGCCATTGGGCTGGGGCTCCATGGAGAAGTAAACATGTTAGAAGTAAACATGTAAGGGATGGTTAGAAATTGTAAGAAGGGTAGCATGTTGTAAGACAAAAAGCACAACTACATACTGATGGGAGATGTAGGAGAAGGGGAATGATATCAGCTTAAGTTTTATCTTATTTTCTCTCAATGCATTTTAAACAGGCACTGCTAAACTCAAGACGACTTAAACTAAACTAAGCTGATTATACTGTTATCAATAATTTACATTCAAAGAAAAGGTCACTTGAAAAGCCAGCTGTGAAACTCCTCAGAGAGACTTACACTTCTTTGACAAAAGCAGTCCAAGTCTGCACTGTGGTTTTGATGTCCAGTGCACATCCTGGCACATAGAAGCCTTAAATATCCCTGATGTTTCCTCTCCGCTCAGGGAGTTTTCAATAACCCTGTCCCTAGCAAACACATTCCAAAGATGCTCTGCTCAGACTCCAAGCTGGGCACCTGCAGCTCAAACACACGACTCCTGCCACTTGGAAGAAAGACACCAAAAAGCCCCTTTCAAAGAAAACCCTCCAGGCAGCTGTTGCTGAAGAAGCAGAGACAAAAGCTTTTACAACTAGTTCAGTCTTCAGAGGCTCTTTGGCCATGAGACTAAATGGTGGTTTGTCCCTGGGGAAAACAATTCTCCTTTCTGCAAAGGACAACCTTGTTGACAGCTCTTCCAGGACTCCTCAACTCAGGCAAATGAAACTCAAACACATGTTCCCTGCTGTGGGAGGTTCTGCTCCTCTCCTTGCTGCTCCATACCAGGACAGTCACTAGAGGACACTAAACACTCAACTGAAGTCCAACACTGAAGGGTCTCTCTGGAAGACAATGTGATATTCAGCATGGCTGTAGCTGAGGCTTGAGATCACTTCAGCACAGGACTCTTTTTTCACTGAGGGTATTCAACACTGACCTCTGCCAGCTTCGAAATGGTTCCCAGAGCTACTGCTGCTGCTAGGACCATGACTCAATGAAGATGGACCTATGCTGCTGAGATGCACATACAAGAGCAATCTAAGTGTCAGCATACAAATATGCCCAAGCATTATTCCTCTCATCCGTCATGCTCAGATTCCTTTAAAGCTTTTCTCTCCCAGTGGTTCTGAGCTACAACAGGCTGCAAGAAAAGCACAGGCTTTTTAGGTGAGGTAATAGCATTGTGATCTTATTCCCTCTGTGCAAATGTCATTTATCAACTTGAGTAATTCAGCTTTGAATAGGCCACTTTTTCTCTCTCAGCCCCTGCTTGTACCACACTCCATTCTGTTTTGGTGCTAATTATATAGAATAATAATTCCAGCTACACAGTGCTTTTCTGAAGAGCAATTAGGTTTGACTTTTCCCAGAACTAATGAGTTCACTAATAGAGGGATTTTCCCTCTCCCTCCCTTCTTCTAATCCAATTCCTTAAATAGCACCATGCACATCAGCAGCTTTCCTATGTTGCAGCAGGTAATGTATCCCTGACCCACCTTCTCCTCTTCTCTGAGGGAAAGAAAGGCAGAGTACTGCACTTCCCAACCTTTTCCTTCTGTCAAAGGAGGCAGAAAGCAAGCATGATCAATACCTGTTTGTTAACTAGCATCAGGAGGATCATTTGTCAGCTCACAGAGAGAAATGCTGCCTGCCTGATGAGAACCAGCTCTGGGGTTTGCAAACCAGTTGAATGCTGGGGAACCAGTTCAGCTGCTGGCCCAAAGAGGACAAGCACAGCACAAAAATCTTATAAAGAATTGGGGTTAGTTCACCAAAACAAAACTTTAAAGAATCTCATTTATCTGCCAAATTAAATCTTTCAAGTGGCCTGGAGGAAAAGTGTTCACCTGAGTCTCTCCTGAGTAAAGAAAATGCCTTGAAGGGGTAGATGTTCTCAAAAGATTAACAGCCTCTGCCTGTCCCTTGTTCAATAAAAGCCCTGCCTGAGAAGGGGAAGCACAGATTCATTTTTTCTCTCAATTTGGAGAAATAAGAAACATGTCTTCATACCTGAGCAAAATTTCCAGACAAATACTTTGTTGTGGTTTAAACCCAGCCACACAGCTCGGTCACTCACTCAACCCCCCCTTTCTTGCCCTCCCCTGCTTCCAGAGGG
>JBAFWW010028198.1:0-17867 GCA_036873685.1 Agapornis canus
AGCTGTGAAGATTCATGTACGATACATAAAGTATTTGGTAACAAGGATAAGGTTAAAATTAAATCATAATTTAATCTGCTTTTTTACTGGCAGTGCAGGACATGTTCAAGAGTGGCTCTCTGTGTATATCTTTCTCAGCAAGATGGTTCGGACTCCAGTTTTTGATATCAAGACTGTTTCTTTAGCCTGCAGAGGAAGACACTTCTAAGGGGCAAAATGTACAGAATTAGCCAATGAGAGACATTAGGACAACTACATATCTTTAAATATTCAGTTCTCTTTGAAATTAATGTAGCTGAGTTGGATCTAAACTTGGCACCTAAAACGCTTGGTATGTATCAAGACTTCCCTTTGTGGTTTAGCAATTCACTACCTGCTGGACTTGTTAATCTTCCGTGTTACAACTACTATTAGTTAGAGAACTCACACCAAAGTGGAAAACTTAGATTAAATCAACTCAAGAAATCACAACAGCCATATCCCCACCTATCCAGAACATACTCCTAAAACCAGATTAGGGAACAGGGTGGGTGGGAGGTACCCTCCTTTTGACCTATTAAAATTGAGTAGAAAAGAAAAATAAATAGAATGAGGAAAACAGCAGTCCTGTGGAGAGCCTGAATGTAATCTTCGGTATGAAAACAGGGGAAGACTTAAACCGAGGAAGTAATCTGGACAAAAGTTGTGACATCACCACTATTTTTGTTTCTCTCTACTGAAAGTGGTTGCTTTGTGCTGAACTCAATGCATGCTGTGTGAATGACATTGCCTCTGCAAGCACAAAACTGATGGAACTCTACTGGGGACCTGGGGGCTAATTTAATTCTGAGCAGTGAAGCCTAGCTGAGAGGTAGTCATTCAGCTACCTGCACTGGGAAAATTTGGTGTACACACCTGCTTTGATGTTTTTCAGGCTGTCAAGGAGGCAATTCAGTTTCAAGTACATCCAAACTGAAGAAGTGATCAGAGTATCTCTGTTTTTCTAAAATATCCTTTTTTGGTGCCCCAATATTTCCTATTTTAGATTTCAACTTTCATAATAAAATAATAAAGATATATAGTCCTAGAACCAATGGTAGAAAGTAGAGAAAGAAGTTCTGTATCAGTTCTAATGCGGAGTTGGGGTGGAAGATGGAGAGAGGAAGATATTAAGGCCTCAAGTTTTTCAGATATTATAAGGATATTATATCTTTTTTTCCTTGTGTTATTATGATTTTAGTTTCCTGTCTTATATCTTCTGACTGTCAAGAACAAGAAGAACAGATATAGTAGTCTTTGTTGCATCTGTGGAAGGCATTACTGGACAAAGTTTGTAGTTCAGAAGGGATTTTAGTGTGAAGAGCACTGAAATTCATTTCTGTGTAACTATGAATCATTGTGAGAAAGGGACCTTTATTCTCCTGCAACTTAGAGTGAGCTACCACTGTGAGACACATGAAAAATTATTCAGACCTCATATCTTATTAAACTGAACTACTTTTGTTGCTCCTTGATTTTTAGAGCAGCTAATTCTGTAAAAGTTACAGGTAGTTATGTTCCCAGTGTAATAAAAGTACCCAGAATGCACAGCCATAAAACATAGTTGTCCTCTCCTCTAGTATAAAAAAAGGTAACAGTCAGACAAATGTCAAACCAAGTGTGCAGAATCTTGTTTGCTAGACTTGTGCTTCATCAAGCTGCAAGAAGGGGGACCCCAAAGAGGGTAAAAAATAGACTCAGGGCATATTTCTATCTTATACAAGGACTCCCAGCCTACAAATTGCCATTTAAAAAAATAGAGCCTGTTGCAATAGGATAAGATGTCATGGCTTTAAACAAAAAGACTGGAAGTTCAGATTAGGAAGAAGTTTTTTATTATGAGGGTGGTGAAACACCGGAGCAGGTTGCCCAGAGAGCTGATAGATGCCCCATTTCTGGAAACATTCAAGATCAGGCTGGATGGGGCTCTGGGAAACCTGACCTAGTTGAAGATGTCCCTGCTCAATGCAGGGGGGTTGGACTAGATGAGCTTTAAAAGTCTCTTCCAGCCCCAAATATTCTATAATTCTAACAGAAAAAGAAATCAGATCCAGACTGTCATTGACAGCTATTCTATAGCTGAATATGCCATTGCATTAGTGTATGGAGACAGACTGATGTACACACCATACACAATGTGTGTATATATATGTTCAAACCTTCCTTTAAAGTCTAGCAAGCTTCTTGAAGTCCTTCTTTTTCATTATCCTCATTAAAGAGCAAGTAGTAAGGGTGATCCTTTTTAAAGAGGATCCATGAGGCCAAAGCTCTTTAAATACTATATTTCACTATATTTGAAAACCGTTCTATCAGAAATTTTCCAACCCACTCCAGTTTTCATGTTTCAGTAATTATAAGGGTTGGTTAAAACCCACAACAACCATTAGAAATAAATCCCACTGCATATGAACCATAATCTGCAAGGTGAAACTATTTGTGTGCTGGTCATTTCAGTCAAATCCACAGAAAATACATTAGATATAATGATATAGCCCAGGGTAAATATCTGCACTAAGTGCATCGAAATCTATGAACTCTTACTATTTCAGTGAATGCATGATCAAATTTAGAGTCAATTCACTTATAAAGCTTACTTGAATGTAAACCTTCAGGCAGATATTTCTCTTTAGCATTTGTTAAGAGCTTGGCACTGTGGGACTTTTTATCTCAAGAAAGGTTACAGAGATCTACCATAATGTATGCATTTTTTGGTAATATGACTAGTACTATTACATTAATGTATGCATTTTACCCTATAACATCCTCCGGTTCTTTAGCCTATTTTTTATTGTCTAACCCTTACACTGAACTGTGAGTAAAAAAGGAAACTTACAGGTTGTGTATTTGATAAGGAATTTAAAAATGCACATTTAAATGCCAAGCATTGTTACAGATTCTGCGTATGGGGCTTAGCTAGCCACTTAACTACCATGAGTTGGATTTTAAGGCTTCAAAACAAAGGCTATTTTATGTTTAATGGAATTTTTAATTTGCAACACAGTTTGTTAAGGGTATTACTTGATTTCAGTTTTGAAAATCCCATTAGGAAAAATATGCTTCTTTAGGAACCAAATTCGTTTGCTTTTGGACTCCACTTAATCTGACACTTAACCCTACAAGACACTGATGTGCCAGTTTAATTGGAGATCAGCCTATTTGGTTCAGAGAGAAATGGATATGTTGCTGATGATGTTTGCATATGAATGTGAATCTACACAGAGGTCCTTTCACAGAAGTCTGAAAACATCTTCCTATTAATGTACCTGTGTGAGGTTTGCATCAGAAGTGTTCATGCACAATGTAGGTCAAGCTCTGCTTTCATGCACACTGCTGTCATTTTGGAGATTGAAAGGAACTGAATTATTTCACCAGTGTGAGAAAAGGCTGTATTGTATATATTTCCTGATGTATTATCTTGATGTACTATTGACATGAAAGAAGGTGTTGCTCCTAGTACTTTCCTCAGCACAATAGGAAGACAATCCTGATTGTCTTTTCAGTCTGCTGTTGTCCCTGAAAGCAGGTTCAGTTTATTAAAAATTTTGAAGCACTGTCAATCTTTTTTTTAAAGAGTATATTGTGCTATCCCTCATTTTATGGTAATATCTGCAGTTTTCTGTACAATTATACAATGCAAGGTGGTTCAGAGTGAGAGCCCATGCTTCCAAAATACATGTGTCACATTTCTCACCTAACACTGCTTTAAGTGAGAGCACAGTTTATTCGTGATCTCTAAGGAAAAAGCATCTAATGGAAAAACAATGTAAATTGAAAGACACTAAAAAATGTCCAACCTTAACAGTGACTGCACACCACTTTATTATATCTCTACTTTTCTGCGAAGGGCCAAGTTACCCAAAGGCACTTAATAAAACAGATGATCTGAAGCTGACATTGCATCCAGATTAATGTGATACTATTGGCCTGTGTTTGAAATCATGGCTGATGACAGTGTCAGTGAATGCTCTGCAAAGGCAATGAGGAGGTTTTACTTTATTATCTTTCTCAGTATAGTAATGATTACTGAGATTTCCTACTTAGTTTAAGAAAACACACAGAACTGTAAAGTAAAATTTCCCAAGAAAAATAAGTGTTGAGCTGAACTACAGTTAGTATTTCTCATACACTATCTGAATACTTCTTCAAACAGAAATTCTCTGCTGTTCTTATGGAGTGCTCATTGTCATTTTCTTTTATGGGACTACAGAAGAACAGAGCAACTTTCTTTTTTAGGTGATCACAAAGAATAGACAGGCTCACTCAGAAACATCAGATTTCTTCCTTTGTATTTATAGGAGACTGAGGCTGTGATCTGATTTCATGGTTCCCTGATTTTCTGGCTTCTTAGTTAGGACTGTGACATATTAATATATTTACTATGTGCCAAAAGAGCATTGTGACTAGAATTCAACAGCAAAGTGGAAATGTTAAAACAATGATGTACACACCCAAAACTCAAGAGTATTTAAGCTTCACTATGTGTATATATATGTCCTTTTGTTCCCTTAACCTTGAAACTCAAGGAGTATATCAAAGATTTCATTAGATTCTGCATTATGCCTGCTGTCAGTTCAGCCATGTTGCACACACTACTGAATCACCACATGGCATATTGTTGTAGGGGCTTCTGTGTATTAAAGTAGATAATACAAGACTAATTCTACTGTCACTTCTCTTTTCCTGTACAGACATACTGGTTTCTTTTCTGAAAATGTGTTTGCTACTGCATCTCAATTACTTTTATGACAATGAAATTTAATAAATATTATATTTCCACCATCTGCTGTTAAGCAACATGAAACAGCCATACTTGCCTGTAATTAAAGGCAACCTAAGTCAAGTGTCTTTCTGATGTATGTACAGAAAAGGAAGAGTGCTATTGGTTCCCTTTCTACCTAGTATTTTTTAGTTAATTGCTTTGGCTTTCTTATATTAAATCAATGTAACAATGATCTTTATGTTGTTGTTTCTTTTCTTCCCCAGATGTACATCCAGACAACAACACTTACCGTCTCCATGAGTTTAAGTGCTTCTGTGTCTCTGGGCATGCTCTATATGCCCAAGGTTTATATTATCATTTTTCATCCAGAGCAGAATGTTCAAAAACGGAAACGGAGCTTCAAGGCTGTAGTGACAGCTGCCACAATGCAAAGCAAACTGACCCAAAAAGGAAATGACAGACCAAATGGCGAGGTCAAAACTGAACTGTGTGAAAGTCTTGAAACCAACAGTAAGTCATCTGTAGACTTTCCCATGGTCAAGAGTGGCAGCACATCATAATAGATGTACGTTCACAAGAATGCACTTCCTTTAAATAATAAACTTTATTATTTTTGTTGCTTGTTCTGCATGAGTCCAGAGATGTGTCAGAATTCATGTACTGCTAATGCAGGAATGCCTGGAGTTGTTTCAAACAAATTACTTTTCATGGGAGGCTAGTAAAAAGGAAAAGCAAAAAAGCACAAGCTGATTTTGGAAAGCCACATATTTTTAAAATTGTCTGGTTTCGCTTGTGCTAATTTGATGGGTTGTGCATTGCTGTGCCAGTTGCAGTATATCCTCACAGTTCACAAGGTATATTTATGGTCATCACTGTTCAAAACTCAAAGGCTTTTGAAAAAAAGTATAATGAAAACAGCTAACATTGGTTTTATCTTGCAGTTAGATATGGTAGTGAAATGATGCTTTTTACACTTCCACCTCATGTTTGTTGACTTGTTAATTTATCACAACTCATGAGTACAAATGCTTCCCAGAATAATGCTCCCCATCCATGTTTTTGTTGTAGTCTTGATCATCTTGGTAGAAACTTGTGATAATTCACATAGAGCTTCATCATTACATGTTCTGATATGTCAGGGGTTAATGATGGAAAAATGTTCTTTCCTATCTCAGAAAAGTTCTTGAATATTGCTACATCTCTAAATTGCTCTGGTATAGAAGAGGTTATAGCTTCCATTTCAACACATGACATGTAGTCTTTTAAACTGGACTTAAGATTAATAATCAATATGAGTACAGCCGGTAACTTTGCCCCCAGAGCTTAGTAATAATGAAGAAATTGGAGTAATAAAGGTTTCTATTTAAGAGTTAGAGGTCACGTGGGAATGAACAGCAGCTGTTACAGTTAAAGACTATTTTCTCAGTCATTTTACTGCAAATGGGAGGGGAGGGTAAATTTTTATTTCTTTTTGATGCTGTTGACAGGAGATTGAATATTACCATTTTGCTTAAGCACATTGAGACAAGTCAATGCTAAATTTGCAGAAAAATATTGTACTTATTTCAAGAAAACGTAACATTCTGTTGAATTCAATCAGAGTTTGCCTGATTGAAGACTATATAAAAATAGTCCATAAGTTTGCCATATTATAGTTGATTATGAATGGAGGATACTGAGTACAAACCAATTCACTTGAAAAATATTTCAAAATATGTAAATCTGCTACACTGAGCTATGGGCTTATACAGCTTCAGATTATAACACATGGCAAAGGAAAACTAAAAGATAAAGGCAATGAAATTATTGTGGATCAAACAATACTGTGCAAGTATTAATAATTAAATAATTCCTCAAATCTTCAGAAAGAAAATTTCTTTCAAAATAAAATTCAGAAGGGGAGGTGGATTTTGCTGAGTTTGCTAAATTATAATTTATAAGGAAAGTTCAAAGGACGGATTCCACAGTAGAGTGAGAAAGAGTGTTAATAAGAAAGTCTTGAGTATCTGATGTTTATCTGCTATACCTAATTAAGAAATGCGGTGTCTGGTATTCCTTAAAGTATGATTATGCATAATTCATGGAAACAGCTGCTATTGGAAGCAAGTCTGCTTCTCCAGTAGTGTGATGTATGCAGGGTAATGCTTATTTACTGTTCTCTAAACCTGATTTTAACAGTAGCACATGTATATAATTCTGAGCTCACTAGAGTATATCCTGAGTAGGCTTTGTTGCAGGCATCATAATGATGCATAGGCAGAAATCAGAGTCAAGTCATTTGCACTCCAGAGAGCTATCCCTATATAATTGAGCTTTTAGACTCAAGATGGGTTTCTCTCTTCCCCAGAATTGTTCTGTATCATTTGGATTCTATCAGGTTACCTCTTTTCTGCCAAAATAGTTATTGTCAAAACTTTTGGAGGTTCATGTGAATTATCAGTGCACAGTGCCACATAAGTCATTTTTACTAGGTTAGTAGCAACAGCCTCTCAACATTGCAAAGTTTCTTTTTGTGCTGAATCTATGTGGGGTTGATCTTTCTTTTCAGTGATAGTATATAAAGTATATGAAAGAATAATGATTGCAAAAATCAGATTATTCCTAGTATACCCGAAGCGGGTATTAAGTGTTTCTTAACATTTTCCAAGCACAAATACTGGCAGTGATAATAATGCTCATAACTAGGTAACAAATAAGATGAGGGAGCTCATCAAGGTAATTCCTTTGTTTCCCATCCAGACAGAACTCAGCTATGTCTTATTTGTCCTGTTCCATGCAAAAGACTTTACTCCATGTTGTCCCTCACATGAATATAGGCATGTTTTGTGTTTTTTTGTTTTTTTGTGGGTTGTTTTTTTTTTGTTTTTTTTTTTTTTTCCCCATGGAAATACATTCCTATTCAGTGGAAAACAAATCATATGTGGGAAACAGGATGAAAAAAAATATCCAGATGTAATTACAGACGGCATAACAATAACAAATGCTTCAAATGCATATAGGTCAGATCACAATAATCATTCTAAATTGCTTTAGATACTCTTTTATTTTACTCTTTTTTCTTTTTGTCTCATTCCAAAAACCATGTATTAGCTGGATCTAGAAAAGAGTGTTCATTCCCAGAAATATTATGAGCCAAGTCTGTTACTTTTTCTGGCCATCTATGCTTGCCAAATATGGTCCATGTTACTACTATGAAATGCTAACAGTCTTCAAGTGCAGGACACCAGCTGCTGAAGCTTTTAGATCCCCAAACAGGAACTGTAGGCTTATTACAGTGAACTGTCAAAACACATTGTTTGGAGATAAGATTAAGTTTAATACATTTCAAACTACTACCTACTCTGGTTTCGTGTGCTGTCATTTTTTAAAGTAACAACACTCAGACTTCAATAGGATAATTTTTGTTTCTTGACCAATCCTAAATTAATCCTGTCAAAACTATTAAGTCTCAGACATACTATGACATTACAGCACATTAACAACTTAACTCTAAACCAGCTGAGGTGTAATAACTGCTTATTTTTGTATTTTGAGCTTCTTGCAAATGTCCTCACATAATTCATCTTACTAAATTGTGACAAATCTGATATGTTAGACCTCTATGGTTTAAAAACATACACATGCAAAGTTATAGAACTCAGCTGATACAGGGTAATGTGCTATGCAAGCTTAACCTGATCATGTATCCGAGCTTATTTTCTGAGCAAGGGAAAAAAATAAGTTTTGCTCTTTCTGTTTGCAGATGTGCATTTATTTGTTAATTCTTAGCTGAGAACTAAATCCTTTTATGCTCTATGGAACATGGTGTCATTTCAGCAGTCCTGCATTATTTTCAGAAGGAACTCAACTGGCCAAAGGAAAAATAGAATCCTCTCAGAAATCCAGCTGTGGTAGCATGGGAGAGTTCAGATTGGAGCAGTACATCCCATCTGAAAGATCTGAAAGATGTAAATGAGGTTATGTTTGCCTCAAGTGTCCCAGTACATGCAAATAAAGCTGTTTCATGTTGGTGCTTCAATACTATACTAGATTATGTGAAAGACTTAACGTGCCAAAAGCAATCTTTTCGTGAATCAGCTCTTCCAGACACAAAGTACTGGCAATACCTGTGCAAGTGGATGCAAAACATATTACATTTTGCAGCTTCCTTTTGATTAATCATTTTAATATAGACATTCCTCAGTGATAAATATTATAGTGATATGTAAATTGTAATGGTCTGGCCATGTTGAGTCTTACAAAATATCAAATGCAATATTAGAATCAAATTTTTCAGTAACACAAAGAAAACATTTAGAGAAACCAAGCACCAAACTTATTTATACTACCTAGGATTATTTTGCAGCAATTTTAGCAATCTTTTATTTAGTTTAGTCTTTGGTGTAGGAGATAAAACTGTTATTTCTTGATTTCTGTAGTCTGTTCTTCTGTTGAGCTGAATTTAGGAATTAGCATGAAGAATCCTTTTCCTGCCTATCTCAGCTGTTCCCACCATATCCTATATAGAAAAAGGAAATTAAAGGAAGGGAAGAAGGTATGGGAATAGAATTAAGATCTTTGAATCTATAGACCAGATAACTTTTGTGCCATCACATTTTTTTCATCTTGCCTGCTGCAGTCTAAACTGCCATAAGCAGAACATATCTGTAGCAGACAAGCTATAAAGTATAGTTGGGAAGCCAAATTCCTCTTTATTCAGTGTGACATAGACCTTATTATAGAGACAAAAATGTGACTCAGACCCCAGCAGTCTGATTTTCCATGTACTCAACTGGTTTATAATTAGAGAGTTGCCTGTGAAACCTAATGTCACGACTTCCCTCTTCTCCCCACTACATTAGCACAACAATGGAGACCTGGACCATATTTTGTACAACAAAGGAATAAGATATAAGGGCTAGAAGCTGACACAAAATTTCATGTAAGATTCACGGTTAGTCAGTTTTACAATAGTAAAGGTGCTTAACTTTCTCAACATATTGCCTCGTTCTGAACAGGGGTATCAGCTTTGTTCAAAGGAAAATGTGATCAGCTGATCATCAGGATTAGGAGACCATAATGGCATGGCAGCTCTAAAATACAGCCCAGGCTTTCATAGGCATTTCTTCTGGTTCACTTATGCTTTGTGTCTGAATGATCCCAAAGAATATGTGCTGTAGCACTAGCTATCCAGTTTTTGCTAACTTAAAGAAGTGTTTCCCTGTTAAGCTTTGCTTTTTTCAAAGAGCATGAGCCTCCTTCTGGATGGACAACACTCTACTAGCTGCAATGTTTTCTTTGCCCAGTAGAAGAAACAGAAAAATCCAAGCTTTAAATCAAGAAATATGTATAGACAAATCAGCCAAAATAATGTCAGACAAATAGCATGCTGAAATTCTGTTGTGGGTATGCTAAAACCACTTGTCTTTGTTTCTCTCTATTGACCTCTGCTTCTCCACCCATAAAAAAGATAAGTTATCATCAAGAACACAGAAGCTGAGATCCAGTTTACTCACTACTTACACACATGCTTGAACTTTCTTACCTTATTCCATGAACATGGGCCATATTATAAGGAAATATAGTGGGATGCTGCCTGAGTTCAAATGCTAAATATGGGTGGATTTTTTTAGCTCCTCTCTTGATTCTAAAAATCCTGAACTTTGTGTTTTGTTTTGTTTTTGTTTTGTTTTGTTGTTGTTTTTCTTTTTGTTTTTCTTTTTTTTTTTTTTTTTTTTTTTTTTTTTTTTTTTTTTTTTTTTTTTTTTTTTTTGATTTACAGCTTCTTCTACCAAGACCACTTATGTCAGTTACAGCAATCAGGCAAACTGAGCAGGGATGAAATTCACTGGAAGACCTGCAGGATGGGATCTTGCAAACATAGGCTTAACCACCACCAGAATTCAGTCTTGGAAATATCAGTAGACTACATTGAAATCAATAGTCAGTCTCATAAAGGCCAAGGATTAAACAAGAGGCAAAAGGCAAAAAGAGACAGGGGAAGGAAAGTCCAGTTTTATAACAGAGTGTCAAGCTTCTGAACTGTTCACTCACAAAAGGAAGCAAATCACAAAAGGAAAACAAATGTTAGCTCATGAAAAAAAATGCTGTTGAAATAAACCATGTCTGATGTTATATTTGTAAGTACTTTTTTGTGATTGTGACAATTTCCTTTCCTGTCCTACATTGTTCAACTCGTAAAAGAAGATGAGTTTGTTTCTTGTGACGGCTGACTGAAGTCCTGGGTTATGCTAAAATAAATGCAATGGTCAACGCATGCTAATTTTTATACAAAATAATTTATTTATAATAATAAAGGAATGTTTTGCAAATGTTGAGACTTGTTTTGTTGAAGTTTTAAAGGAAAAAAGTCCTTACACTGTTGTCTATTGTTTGTTTAGAATGTGCAGTAAAGGTGGGTGTTCAAATAAAATAATAATCATGGCATCAGAAGAATGCAGTGTAAACTCTAAGCATGTGTGTGTGTGTATGTGTGCACATGTGCGTGTATGTACGTGCATGCCTGCATGCATGTGTGTGTGTGTACTCTGCAGTGTGAATTTATTTGTTCAAAGCTTTGTGACTATTTTTTCTAATGGAAGAATTTTTTTCTCCCTTTTCACCCTCGAAGTAAGCACATTTTATATGTTTGTAAAGTGAAGGAGTCCTGATGGTAATTATTTTGTATGATTGTACTATATTTTTGAACCTCCACTAATAATTTTGATCCTTTTCATTTCTGGAACTTACAGATTGTAAGACTTTATGACAGCTAGACTGGATTAAGCTGAATGTCTATTCAGCCTAGTATCCTGTCTCTGACAGGGGAATGTAGCAGATGCTTATCTCAATAAAGGTGACTTTGAAATAACAGGAGAGAAATCAATGGAAATTTAGAAAGCAGTAACCTAGTGGATATATGTACTATCGCCTTCTAAACACAAAAATCAAAAAATAAATGTCCATCTACAATCTTCATATCTTCTAACTCCCATGTCAAATGATTGTGTGTGTTTTAGAAATGATTATGCAAAGAGAGAGAGAAAATCAGCATCTGTCATGTTAATAAACCCCTCTAAATGTTTTAAACTCAAAAGTAGTTTAAAAAAAGATTTAGGGACTTTCCACTGTGTTCTTCAAGACTTCTTTGTCCCATACACTACTTACCATCCATCAAGCCAATGAGGCTTCACAATCAGTTGGTTATTTGATGATTTGATTTCTTCTGAATTAGCCTTACAGCTCCTTCCTCAAAGAAGCTGCATTTTTACAGCATACCTTAAAGAAGCTGTTGTGTGTTACATGAATGAAGGTTGAAGTATCTGAAACAGAATCTGCTTCTGTTACAATGTCAATATTTAAACTCCAGCATAGTCAGCAAAATGCATACTGACATATTTTCAAAATATTTCAAATCATAGGTTTTTTTCCCCAGAGTTTAAAGGCCTGAGTGCTGGTTGCGCTGGTACAGTGCAGTGTTGCTTCCTTGTACATGTGATATAATGTGTGAAAATTCCTTTTTTTTTTTTTGACTATGCCACCAGCACATCAATCCCATACTTATAAACAAATATATACTAAATTTTAAGCACACTAGCAGTGCAGCTAGATCAAAGAAACCTGAATAAAAAAACAAACAAAACCCAGACAATCAACCATGGTCTTAGTTTGATCTTGTTAGCTAATACCTCATCAAATTGAGGTTTTTTTGTGCAAATAGATTGATTAAGTCAATGTTTTAACAACATGTCTAGAATGGATTTTATAAAAGAGAAAGAGAAGGAATCTGTTTTATCTGAAAACCCAATGTTTTGGCACAGTTTCTTTTAAGAAACCTCTGAAAAGTTCTACTTTCAACCCTCAACAAACAAAAAAATGTTTCAAATGTTTTGTCTACAATGTCTATATATAATAAGCATAAATGTATGTGTTTGAAAAAGCAGTGCATTGCAATTTCTTATAAAACACATTTCACATACACATAAACATATTTTATATGCACATAAAGATTAGTATATCATACATTAATATCTTCCAGTTTCACAGTAGTCCAAAGAAAATATTACTCTGAACACATTTACTAAGATGAATTTACACATTTTTGGGTTGAACAGCAAGGTAAAAATGGAATGCAAATTCTTCTATGCATTTTCTATGTCATTCTGTTTGGAACATGAAATATATTAAGCCTTAGAGTCTTCTGGTATTAATATAACTCATCGGATATATGAGAACACACTAACAATTACAGAATGAATGAAACATTTGCAGAATACAACAGAACAGTACTGGTCTACAGGTATCACTTCTATAGAATGTTTATCTGGAGTTTATGTATTTGCATAGACTAGCGCATATATATCTATTTCCTGTAACTGTGATCAAAACAGCATTGTTCTTTTGTATCCCTCTAGAGCTATGGGAGAGCAATGCATTTTATTTCCAAATGAGATGTTGACTTTGCTGCCTTTTGCTCAGGAAACTTTTTCTTGCACAAGCAGCAGTTCTGAAGATTTTTTTCTAGCAGCCTGATTTGTGAGTTCTGCTTCCACGACTGTGTCTTCAGGTGACTTTGAGTCCCAGTTGAGCAATAGATTTTGCATTAGCTTTGCAAGTCCTCACTTCTAGTTTAGGTGATGTAAATATTGTGGCCCTACCTGAACTCTACTTGGGGGATTATTGATTTAGAGATTGCACTCTACAGTCTCTAACCAAGACTGATGCATCTTTTTCAGCATTGTCATTGAAAAGAAATAGTTCAGATGTAGAAATTAAGTATTATTCAATGATTGATTCTAACTAGATTGAGTAGTCTATTTATTTTTTAGTTTACTGGGTCATTGTCTTCAGTTTAGCTATTATAATAAAAAGTAACCTCTTAAAAAAAAAATCTACTCTAAAGAACCAGAGAATCATATAATATGAAGCAAGGAAAATATTGCTTTAATTTTGCAGCAGAAGTGTAAAAAAGAATGAACATCAGAAAAATTACTTCCATTGTTCTTTATTTTATTACAGGGTCCATTTTTATGAGAAGATTGGGGAAATTCAGCCATCAATAAGAAGAGGAATCCGTGCAGAGTCTGTTGTTATGTGCCTTTAAATACTCATACAGCTACTGCATTTCACTTCTCTTTCTATGAAACAGTCACTGCTTAATTGCACTATACAAAAAAGTCACTGGGTTTTTTTTGTTTTGTTTTGTTTTTTGTTTTAACAACCTCTGCTTCTATCTTATTCTGCTCTTTATTTTACAGCATTGAAATTCACTAAGCTACAGTTAAAACATTGTTAACATTTCCATTATGAATTATATTATCTAACATGCACAAAGATTCTCCAGGTTGAAACTTGACATATATTGTCTTAGTGCACATGCAAAAGAATATAAATTGAATAATAGCTTTATTTAGGTAAGCTAAAATGAAAAACTTAAAAACAAAGTCCTGAGGCAGATGTAATAAGAAGGTGGCAGCAGCTTTAAAATCTGAGATTTGGCCAATGATAATAATACAGTATAATACAATGATAATAATACAGTACAATACAATGATAATAATACAGTATGTTCAGTCTACAAACAGAAAAAAATAAAGCGTAGGAAAGGACTATACAAAGATACAAATGTTCAGTATCCTTTTTCACATGCACTTTCAGTTTCTTCCCTTGAAAGAATATTTTGAGAGCCCATGGCAATAATGTAAAAACCATTTAAGTTAAATAAGTTCTTAGCTTTAATATAGCAAATTTGAGATCAGGCATCAGATGATTTATCATTAACTTAACACTATAGCTTTTTTAAACTATTAGCTTTTGAAGAAATGGCTGTCACTGAAAGCTGTACTGTTTCTATATAATTTTTTTAAAACTATATTTTAATTGCTAATTGTAAACTTTAAAATGCTTTATGCACACAAGTAACTGTGGTGTATAAAACATTCACATGTTTGTAAAAAAATATTTACAAATTAGGGTTTATGAATTAGATGGTATTACGGAACTGTTAAGCTAGATCTGTTGGCCTGATTTTGAAACATGGGGTACTCTTAAATCACCTAGTCTTCTCTGCTATTTGAAAGTGTCCAGCAACTCGGGCTACAGAGGATCATTTTAACCTGATGATTAACTAAATCAATATTGTTGAGGGAAAAATAACCAAGTAATGAAATCATTAGAGAAATATAGGCCAGAGTAGCCAATTCTCATTAGGACTGACTGAAGTTAAACACCTTGGTACCTAAAAGGATTTAGATCTCAGACTTTTCAGTTTATAAAGAAAGAATGGGTCAAGGTCTTCAACTGACCTGCAACTGTAGGTCTCCAAACTTTCACTGCCTCACTTCACAAATGTGAACAGTTCATTGTAAAAAACTAAAAAGCATGCAAATCAAAGCTTGGGTTGGTGCCTCAAGCTTATAGGCAGGTGACAGGGTGAGATTCCTTGTCAATGGCAGTGTTTTCTAATAGAGAAGTTGTCACAATATCACGGCATATAAATCTAGTGCATATTACCTTTATTATATTTGGGCAAGATTTATTCTCTCCTATCAAACAGCATTCCAGAAACCCCAAAGATATACTGTATACTAAAGATTTGATCCAAAGCCAAGTGAAGTTCATAGGAGTCTTTTAGTAGACTTAGAACCACCCAGAGGGAGTGGAGGATTCTGCTTATTTATAGCCCACACTATAACCTGAAACCACGCAGTGGCTTATAAATCAGATGGGCAATACATAGTGTCAAAATACATTCCCAACGGCAAGATCAAAAGATTCATGCTAAAAGCACAGTAACTGAAATATTATATTCATGAATGCCTGCAGGATATGGCTTATGCATGTGAAACAGTATCTAAAAATGTGATTATTCATTATTTCTTAAACAAGAAGTTGGTCTCAAATATTTTCCTTCCACACAGATTTCACAGTAATTCAGTTGATGAGATCTTGAAGTTTAATAACTAAACTTTAGTGTAGATGCAGTAAATATTTTTCCATTTAAAATTATGAGAAGTCTTTATTGTATAACTTCAGGGTTTAGTTCCAATCACAGAGAAGCAGATTACAGTTTTAAAATTGCTATTACTGGACATTTATGAATAAGTATGCTTAAACAACTCTATCCGGGCATAAAACTTTGTTTTACTGAGGTCAGAAACAAGTCTGTAATGTTGTTTTGTGACTGCAGGATAGATACAATGAGATCTGAATGACTCTATATATCAGGTCAATGAACCAGAAATTAAACAGAATTTATAGACAATAATTTAACTGTTCCATAGAAAGAGTAATGAGCCACTTGGTCAAAAATCTCCTTTTCAAGAAATGCCTAAATAGCAATTTCCACAGCAGGGTTTTTGGCTAATAGTGCTAGCTCTGTTCCAATGAACAGGTAAGTTTTATTACTGACCAAGGAAATAAATAAAGGAAATCATTCCTAACATGTCTAGTTTGTAAATATACTGTATTGTAATACAACTTAGTCATTTATGCTTCTACTTAAAGGCAGAATGTGAAAGCAGAAGCCATAGCACAGTCAACGCATTAAAACAAAAATGTCTTTCTTACAGCATTCTTTTGTAATATTTTGATATGAAAAAATACATGAACAATCCAGTGTATTTTCCCATCACATCATCAATTAAAAAATAGAATAGCTCATCACTATGCTTTCAAATATCTTCTGTGCTATGTCATATGATTAAGAAATTATATATAGATCTATATGTATTCATTCTGGTTACATTTAATTGTGCAAAATTCAGTGACCAAAGAGGTAAGCATTACTTTTCCAAATTTCAGGGGTATCTAATCTAATAACATCTTTAGCACTTGCAGTACTACATTTGTTTGCACCCAGAAAACATAATTGCATGTTTTACATGCATGTTTCATTTGCTGTGGATTCACATCTGATTTCTGTATTAGATCACACAATGTAATTTTGAAATGGTCTTTTTCTCAGCAAGAAGTAATTTCTTTCTGATTTTCTCCTACAATTGCAGTAGGTAACAGGAGAGCAATGTATATCTGTCACTAATCATTATGTTTCATGGGAAAGTAAATGACTGTGATCAATGGGATACAGCAAATGCAAGAAGGAATAGATATTATCTGTCATTAACATTCTATATTTCTTAATATATGTGAGTTGTGCTATCTCCTTTTATCTTCTTACTTGGCTTAAATTTACCAGTAAGATCATGAGATCTGCAATAGAGAATTGGTAGAAATAATCTGCTGCATCTATGCAGTGAAAACAAGCCAGATGATGTAAAAGACATATTCATCTAGAAATATTTTGGGTATGATAATTTAAAGGAAATTAGAAACCTTAATAATGAGTCCATTGATTTTTTTTTATTAGGGAATTAAATAAAAATCAGGAGTGTATTGAAGTGGTTTCAATGAAAATCTTAAAAATATTTTCAAAGTATGTCTATAAAAGGTCACTGTAGAATTCTTATATCCTATATCAACATGAATGTTGATAGCTTTGTAAAATCTTCCATCACATTGAAACACTGAACTACTGGAGAGCAATCATTTTTCTTGTTTGGCTTTGCAGTATGACAGCAGGTGCTTAGCTCTCAGGAACTTGAAATTTTCAGTGGTACAGAAGCATGGAAAAGAAAACTGAAGTGTCCCCTAGAGCTAAAATAATGTTTGAAATACAGTAAGAAGCACAATATCCTGAACAGCAAACAAAGGTTGTGTCTGTATTACACAAATGACTTGTTTCTCAGTAGAAGTGGAACGATAAGGCATGCAGAAGAGTATGGACATGAAAGAAAAGAATAGTGACAGAACCACAGTACCTAAAATCCAAGTGGAAGCAGCACAAATGTTGGAAACATATTGTCAAACTGTGTCAGCACCAAAGAGGCTGTGCAGACCTCTGCTGAGGGCACATGCCACCCACAGGGTGGGTGTTAATCTGACATTCTCCACAGAAATGCAGTGAGCAAACATGACAAAATAATCAACAGGAGCCACGAGAGCTAATGTTGGATGCTGCAGAAAAAGGGGGACTCAGTCAGAGATCAATGTGATCAGACAAAAGCCATTTATTACAAAGCATCTACCCTTTTTATACTGTTGTCTGCACCTGCTTACAATAGCTTGCTGTATTATAATTGGATACATATAC
>JBAFWW010028202.1:0-29064 GCA_036873685.1 Agapornis canus
CAAGGCCAGGCTGGACAGAGCCTTGGGTGACATGGTTTAGTGTGAGGTGTCCCTGTCCATAGCAGGATGGTTGGAACTTGATAATCTTACAGTCCTTTGCAACACTAACTATCCTATGATTCCATGATTCTAAGTACTTTAGCAGCAGTGATTTTGAGTTTTCAGAACTCTCATACCAATGTTGCTGGTTTTGTCTACACAAAAAATAAAACTTGTTTCCTTATGAAACCCCTTTACAGCTACCAGATGCCTCAGTGACTTAACTGCTCTGGTGGAAGACCAGCACAACACTTTCATTTTACTTTTTGCAAGCAGCACTTCATTGTGAGGGAAAATTTTTCTATCACATAAGGGAAGTCAAAATTTTGCTGAACTCATCGTCATGTTCTTAGGCACCTTCAAGGCAGCAATGAACAGTCGAACGTCTAACTGACCCCCCATCCCAGTCCATACTGACAAACACCATTATTATTCCTCTTCAAACTGACATCCAAAACAGATCTGAAGTGTGGGTTTTTATCAAGTGGAGGCCAGCAGCAAACACTTAAGGTAAGAAAAAGAAGATCTCAGTGAGGACATGACTATTTCCCTGTCAGACCCTTTCAACTTCTGATAATCACCACTTTGTGATTTACTGAACCAAAACCTAGCTTATCATAGTAGTCACCAGTGGGCTTAAATTAATTACAGTTTTCCCTCTAACAAGTTCAGCTGTGTGAAATTTTTCACCTGCACTCACAGCAGCAAGACAACAATAAATTCCCACAAATGAAGGCAAAATCTGATCTACAGCACAAATGTTACTAAAACATGGAAAACTTACCAGTTTGACGTTAGGCAAGAAACAAACAGAATAGTTCAAATATCCCTGAAAAACTGTGTAAACAGAGGAAATAATTAATGACATTTATTTCTTATGGCTTGATTGGAGCCTGAAGCCAGACCCTGCAAATAAAGCTCCCCTCTATTAGAAAAGTAGGAAAGAGAACTTTTTATGAATAGCAAAAGAGAAAACAAACAAAAAAAAGAAATCAAAAATCAACCAAACAAGAAAAAAACCCCGAACAAACAAAAAATCAAACACCAAAACAAACCCCAACAAATTAGAGAGAATTTCTTTAAAGAAGTCAGCACTAGCAGATCAGAACTAAGAAACACCTCAACCTGAGCAGATTCGTACTGAATCATGGAGTAATTGAAGCCAGAAGAGACCTCTAGAGGTCTCTTAATTCAACCGTGTCCACTTGAGTTTTGAATATCCTAAAGGCTGGGATATTCACTGCCTTTCTGGGCCACTGCTGTCCCACTTTAAACATGAAAAAATATTTCATGTTCACTTGGGGTTTTTTATAATGCAACTTTAGCTCACTGCTCCACACCTTGTTGCTATGTACCTCTGAGAAGGGCCTGGCTATGTCTTCTCTAAACCCACCCATTAAGAACGATGAAGAATAAAACAGAGGATGCTTCCACAGCCAGCCCGAACAACCCCAGCTCTTGCAATCTCTCACCACATGACATGTGCTCTGACCATCTCACCTCAGCAGCCCTAAGGTGGACTCACTCCTGCCCAACACTGCACACAATACTTCAGATGTCACACTAGTAATGAACAGAGGGGACTGTCCCTGACCTGCTGAAGGCTCTTCTCGGTGACCTGCAAAGATGCACTGCTAACTCACAAGCAACTTGCTCACATCCAACTTGGGATTGAGAGGATTATGCTGGAACACCACATATGATTATAGAGTATTTAGAAAACGTCCCTGTAACACAAGACAATGTGTTACACAATCAATGGATAACATGCCTGCTTGCCCTTATATGGACTTATTTTTATCAACTCATACTGCTTTTGCAAACATCTGGGATCTCATATCCTCAGGAAAACAACAACAACAAAAAAAAACAAAACCCAAAACTACCTGAAAAAGAAGTGGAGGTAGAAATTGTTGTTTTAAGAAGACAGTAAGAGACAATAACTCAAGTATAAGGACTTCATGAGTGACAAAATAACAGCCAGAACTTATTCTACAAAACTATAAGCAATCTGTGCCCATCACAGAAGAGAAGCATCTTAAATAATTTCTTCTCTATTCACAGAACAATAAGGTAAATCTAGTATGCCACCAGATCCACTTCAAGGGAACTGACATGAGAACAAATTGCAGTAATTCCAGATGGGCTACAATAAATTCCGCCTGAATTGAAAAGCTACAATAGTGAGACCTAATTTTCAAGAAAATCCAGAGGTGGAAAACCAACAGTCCCATATTGTGGGAAAAACCCTAAAACAAAGACTAAATTCCAGGACACACTCTCCACCAATTCACTCACTCCAGATCACGTACACTTCTCTTGATATCACCACACCAAAATCTGTTCTTTTCTAGCCAATTCATGGGAAACCAAAAAGCCACCAGCAAATTGTTCAGAATCAAGGAAACAAACTGCCATAAGTACCCTGGTAATGGCTGAAATCTTACACCTTCCTTGCACCTCTCCATGGTTGAAGAAAAACCAAAATAGACAAGGGGACACGGACACAAGGAACTGTCTGATTCCCCAGTTAAGCCATTTGTTATTTTCTCTGGTGAGAAGATGCTGTGGGAAAGCAGAAAACTGGTATTTACCAGGAAGCTACAGACAGGGAGGATCTGCCAATCTCCAGTCATTCACAAGGGTTTTAACTGTTTAACAGGATACTGATGCGTGATGAGACCAGCAGCTACCTGACAGGGACAAACAGAATTAAGATGAGATTATTCTACATTAGGTGGCATAGACATACAATTTTAATGGTGTCACTTTGATCCTGCATCACATGAGCCTATAATCAGAACTCAGAAGTTCTAGTACTACTTTTATTCTTCTCTATTGCTTTAAAAAGGCAATGCTTGAAACAATGACTTCTTTTTTTTAAGATGGTATAGTAAGCAATATTTCTTTTAAAATTACAGCTGTCCAACAGTTTGAGTCTGTTCTTTTTAAAATGAAACAGCCAGAACAAATGGTGGTGGCAAACCCAGCGTAAAGAGGTCATCGATTATTAAAATCTCCTCACTATAAATCGTGGATGTTGCTTGTCAACTTGGTGTGTGACTGTGGAATGAGTAAGTAGCTAAAATTCCACTAAGGCTATAGTTTGCTTGATCATTGTGCTGTGCAAAAATAGAAATAAAAGTTCTCCCTGTCCTTTCATGCTAGTACCAAGACATTCAAACACACGTTAAGAAAAAAACAGCTGCAATGGTCGCCGATCCAATTCCTTTCTTTCCTGAGTCTGCCCTGATGCTACTTATGAACTTGCCAACTCAAGAAAGGCAATAAAACAGGAAAAAGAAAAAAAAAAGACGGCTTCATTCTGCTTCAGTGATCTATATCTAAAGAAAGCACATAAATTTTCCAATGAAATCCGTAAGTGAAAGACGAGGCCAAGCCCTACCTACATATCTTCAAAGTTACAGAGCAAAGAGATGCCAACTCTGTGCCCCCTGAAAGTACAAAATCTCCTCCACACTTACCTAAGCAATTTTCGTGAGATTCACAGATGTAAAGATGATCTAGTTGGCCTATGCCTTGAAGGGTGTAAGCTGGCTAAAAACCTGCTGAGGAGCCACATTTTCAGAGTTCACAATGCTATCTAATAGTTAAGCATGAGGAATGGATGAGAACAAGACAAGTAACAGTAACTTCCCTTCATTCCCTCCACCTGAAAAGTGGGAGAAAAGGAAAACCCATCCTTCAGACTGAACTGTTTTCCTTTTTAAGCTATTCCCACATAAACTGGGAAGATAAAAATGGAATGTTGAGGAAACGCTATGCAAATTTTCATATATCTACATACAAAAATTTACATAGGTTTTTAATTTTTAGTTTTAATGCAACACAGTCCTGCCCATCTCTAACACTTCCCATGCTGTTTCCATCGAAATGTTTCCTCTTACCGGCAGCAGCATATCATTTTATCAGGATGCCAGGATATCATTTCCACACAATGCTAGCAGATGTAATTTTCTCAGATGCACACACAGTTCATCATTTAGATACTAGATGACAAGGTGATCGCAGGGTGACTCTGTAATGCAAGTTTGCTGTTTGGTATTTTGAATTCTCAGATGATAAAAAAAAGACTTATCAAATATAAATATCTTTAAGAAAAAAGTAACAAAAGTGCTACATATGATCAAGGAAAACAATTCCATTAGTTTCTGCTACTTAAAGTAAGTTTGCTTTACAAATATTACCACATCCATTATCAGTATGGCTTCCAATTATTAATTAAATTGCTGTTAGCCGTATATCTTTCTCACATCTTAACAAGGACAGAGTAAAGAGAACACAAAACATTCACACCCCATTTCTCAGGTAAGAGATCCCTCCTGCCTTTAAACAAACAAAAAGAGTTCATAATTAGGAGAATATTTATGCTATGATGGTTTCCTAGCAAAGGCCAGATGCAAAAGTTCTCCAAGAACCTTTCAGGCTAGTCAGGATGTAGGCATTAGTCACACAGATGTGTAAAAATCCACTCACCCATTTTATGACTTTGATAACCTTCCTGGAAAACACTGCTTTTGAAAGCAGCGAAGTGGAGAAGGGAGTAGGGTGGGGACAGAAAAGGTGAGAGGAAGAATAATAGGTGAAATTGTTAATGACAGATCAATAGAGTCTAGACCTCTTCTGAGCAGGCACTGCTAGCCATGCCAAATAATGAATAGTGGTTTTGAGAAGTGGACTGTTGTCCATTAGACATTCAGCTCATTTTTCATATGATCCCAGGCTGGGCTTCAATCATGGTCCCAGAGGCAGAAGGCAGTACTTATCCACTAAGCCACGTAGCTTGTGAGAGTAGAGGATGTCTGTGTTGAATATGTGAACATCAACCAAAATACGTGAATGTGTTTCCAATGGACATTCTCAGCACAGCACCCAAAAGTATATCAAGTCACTGTATGACCAGTGAGGCACAGCTTATTGCAGCTGGAAATGAGTTATTCCCATGCTGAAGTGGGGTTTCTAGTGTTCTTTTTACTCTCTGGTGATACTCCCGATCTGGTGTCCATCGACCCTGTGCCACTACCTCAGCTTGCATCCTTTCAGTCTCAGAGAAGGAAAAGCATACAGACTATTTTTTTAACATGATCTCTAAGGTTATCCAAGGTTTTAAGTGTAGCCTAAGACTTGTAATTGAGGGCTGTCTAAAATACCTGGAAGCACTTTGAATGCTAAGACAGAGCAGCAAGATTTTTCTAGCCACTGGGGCTGGGAGAGGGAGGTTGGTTGGTTGATTGATTATTTACTGGGAATTAATACTGAGAGAGTATATGCAAAGGCTGAGGGCACCATGCCATCTTCACAGAACAAGACCCTAACAGCTAACTGACGTACAAGAAACTGCAAAGTTATACTGTAAGAACACATATTAAGGACTGAGGAAAGTCTGCTAAGGTGCTACGTCTAAAACTAAGTTACTTCTTGCTTTGACCCTCCCCTCTCTTTGTATCAGTCGTCGTCTAGAGCTTCTGTCTTGATCTCGTTGGCTCCTTGCCGGGCCAATGCCAAGATGGTGTGGTTTACCGCTGCCATTTCCACAGCTAAAGAAATGGGGTCTTGATGGTCACTATGGCTAGTGCTGTCATCCTGTGCATGTAGAAAGGAGAAGAGAGAAGCATTATTACTCCATGAGTAGAAAACCCACAGACAAACAAGTGTGTAATGGACTAAGGGCAGTGAATTACACATTCGTTACAGGGGCAGAACTGGAAGTGGAAGGAATTTACAAAACTGATTTAGGACTGATATCCCACACTGTGCAGACAAAGGTAAGCAAGGCAAGGAGTGGCACACCCAGCTTTTGGGAGGATAGGGAGGCAGATACTCTGAGGAAATACTAAATGATAAAGACAGAAGTGATACACTAGGCATGTCAGGAAACCAATCTAAGATAGCAAGCGTTGCGCACTGCAAGAATTCATGCTATGCTTACATTTTGAATAGACAGTTCTGGTCACCCCAATTAAAGAGGACACAATAGAACCAGGAAAGGCAGAGAGAACGGCAACCCTGGGGAGGAGAGGCATGGGGTGGCTTCCTTACAAAGAGAGGCTACAGAGACTCAGGTTCTTCAGCTTGAAAAAGAAATGGCTGGTGGTTGATATGGTAAATGTTTATCACAAATAATTAGTAAATAAAGAAAACTGTTCATGGCTTCTTGTGATCTAACTCACTGGAATGATTCTATACTCTGAAATGTCAATGGGAAACACTGCCTTGCTTATCATGATTCAGTTGTGGTATTCACTGATGTTTAGTTCAGATTAAAGTAAAAATGGCTTTAAAAGGTGGGGTTTAGACAAGTTCAGAAAAAATTTAATCTACTAGGAATTATCAAAGCTGAAAGTGGATACACTGCCTCGTTCAGAAAGCCTCTCAAAACTATCGACTTCCAGAAACTGGAAGCTACTATAATGAAATATATATCCTTTAAGAATCCTTTTTCTTTAAATACTACTATTGTCTTCACTCAGAAAAAGGATAAAAACCTAGACTAACCCTTGGTCTGAGACAGTATGCTGTGAAGACAATGAATTCACACAGGTATAGGGGAAAAGATGCCAAAAAACCTCTTAGACTGCTAAGAAAGACAGTGCAATGATTTCAGAGGACTGGAACCGAAGTGATTTAAATACATAGGTGAAGATACTGCTGGGTTCTCCAGTCCAGTGAACTATATGTCCCATATTTCTTTGCCTGTTTTCTAAAGATCAAAGTCTCTCAGCTGTAAGAGAACCAGCGTGGTTTTGGTTGAGGTAGTTGGCAAAAAAACTTGACACTGAGAAACTCTGCTGCTAAAGTATTGCAGTGAAAATTTAAAACTCAGTGGACTGTTGTGCACATAACATGGTGCATAATGGCACTGCAGCAGCAGACCTAAAAGGCTGACAATTCTAGCATAAATTTTATAGCAAGTGTGCATCTTTCACAGCCTACATCAGAAAGAAGGCCTAGTTTTCAATAATAAGGAGAATGAGCAACATCCAAACTCTAATTCCAGCTGTCAAATGAATCCTAGAACTTCAGGCAAAATCATGGTGTTTTCTCCTGTTTCAAACAGGGTACCAATAGTAACCACACCATGATCCTGCAATTTTTTTTAATTACTATTATTTACTGAAAGGAAATGATAAACATTTACCAGTCTTCCAACAGCCTTTAAATGATAATCTTATGAAATTTAAGATTTAAAATGTGTATTATGCATTTCAGATTAAGATGGATGACAGGCTGTAAATGCTGAGGGGGACAGAAAATCCAGGATTTGGTAAAGTCCTGAGGTTATTTAAAGGAATGCATTCATTTACAACAAATGTCAGGCAAATATTGTGATGTGCACATACTTTTAAGGGCCTCTCAGTAATATTTACTACAGTAAGCAATACAAAGTCCTGACTTCTGGAGTTTTAGGCACTTCATTAGTATTTGGGTGAACTTGGTGTTTTAAGGTTTACTAGAGTTAAGGTGTCACTGTAGAAAAGAGACTTTATGGTTTTAACAGCTAAGGGATGTTAAATGGTCATTAGGAGAGCTTGCCATTTAATCTGCTTCGCTGCTAATGCCTAATTACAGTTTCATAGAGGAGCCCAGCTAGATTACTGAGAAATGTAATTTTTAAGGGCTCTAAATAAAGACCTTTAAATTTTAATAACCCATCTATTTATCTTTTCAAAGTATTTTGGGTAGCAGAAAGAAAAAACCCATAGTTTGGAAGTCTATATAACACTTCACCTCATATTCAGGTCCTGTATCTAACTGACATGGAATTATGTGGGCTCAGCAGCAGTTTCAACATATTTTATAGTCATTACAGAGCAGCCTTCCATCATCTGTAGCTGGCAAAGTTGGTTCCACCAAATCTGCTGGTGATGACCTATAAGAAAGGCCTTAACACCCATCAAAACAGAGCGGCTGGGAATGTATCTGCCAGATATCTGTTGCACTGGGCCATCGCCAAGTGTGCTAAGGACTCATTCCAGGACACTCAGTTGCTATTACTCTCTACCAGCAGCTTTTATAGAAGGAGACCTACCTAATTCTCTCAAATCTGTCAATTAAAAGTGATTTGCCCACCCCAGCTGCTGCTGGGTGTAGCACAGAACGCAGCTCATGGCAAAACCAGAACCAAGTGAATTGTTGAAGGTCACTGGTGCCAAGCACACACAGACCTGGGGGGAGGGATTGGCCAACAATGACACCTGAAGGAAAATTGGGAAGGGGATGCAATACCTGTCAGGAAGGTGTGTGAAGGAAGGGTCACCAACTTTAGGGTAGGTGAGGGCTCAGAGTGCGGGAAGGGGTATTCTTTTGCTAGAGAATTTAAAAAAGAAGTTGCTGTCAAGGGTTAAAAATAACCAAGGAAAATAGAGAATAGGCAAGAGTTAAAATGCAAACATAAAAAAAAAACCCAAACCAAAAAAAATACAGATAATATGTAAACAATCCAAATAGTTGCACATAGTTGCAGAACAATACAGAACATGTACAGAGCCAAATAAAAGTCAGACCTCATTTAATCAAATCCCTTCCCCCACCCTTCACCCTTTGTCTGTCAGTGTCTTCAGAATGGATCCTGAGATGCTCCTGAAAGGTACTGCCACAGTCAAAGAGAAGAAGCTCAGTACCTTACAGGAGGGCACTCAGCATCTTGCTGGGTAAGGTTGCCAAAAGGGATTATAAAGTGTACAGGGCAGGGACTTGCCTGGGTGCCAGATAAGCAACTCACAGGAGCTGCAGCACAAGCTGTAAAGGAAACATTTCTTGCAGAAAGAAATAATAGGTGTAAAAGGAAGAGACATGCCTAGTTTTGCAGGGAAGAATGCTGGTGCCTGATACATAGGAGCAACTATTATAGACCTGTACAACCTTTCTTGACGGTGGGTAACTAGAACAGTGTTGGAGGTTAAGGAGAGCGTAAGTTATGCATGGTGCACAGGGTGAGTTGACACTCTCCTAACATGTTTCATACATTGCGTGTGGCGTGAATGGTGTAACTTGCTTGTTTGGAGCAGATCCTCCTGTCTTCTTCTACCTTCTCTGCTTCTCTGCCTCCCTCTGAACATCTTCCCTCCTCCTCCCCATTGCGTACTTGCCAAGTGTCCTGTTGTATGACAATAAATCCATGTGGGTGAATACTGGTTGCTTCAACACATTCAAATAGGGGAGCTGTGCTCTTCCACTTCCCCCATTACAGTTACATAAAAGAAAAACAACAAGAGACATCTGATTTGCGAGAGGTTAAGCGCCTCTTCTTGTTTCAAGTGAACTTTCCCTTTATGGGCCATGCAGCTCGGCCACAGTGCTTACCTGCTCTGAGTAGTCATTGCCATCAACGTCATCACTGTTGGAATGACCTCCTGGACTCTGTACATCTATTCCATGGCTCTCCAGGATTGCTGCTTCTTCGAAAAAAGCAAATGGATCCCTAATTTATCTGAGGCATTAGGGTAACTGAAAGTAACGACTTCTTTTTTTTTCAAGAAGTTAGAACAACTGGAAGAACAGAGTTAGCTCTTAGCCTCTTCCACGTCACTCTCCAGTATTTGGGAAAGTAGCACATGTACAGATACTGGTTTGCCTGAAATCTTTCCCTGCCAACTAACAGACTTGCTTGCAAGTAAGAATCCTTGTTTGCCAGCCAGTCCTATGAGACACTAGCTTAATGTCCTATGCACTGAAGTGGCAAAAGCATTCTCTGTAGATTTTCCACATAGTTTGGACTGGGAAGATTTGAGGGGAGTGTCTGAAGATAAGATGGAGAAATTCTTTAAAGCACCTAAAGGATTTAAAAACACACGTCTTCATCTTCCAGTAGCATTCATCCATCTAAAGCTCTCTTTAGTTCTTTTTAATCAACTTCCAACCCTCCTCTTCAAACTGTACAGATACAGCCATAACTTCACCCATCTTGAACTGACTTTGCTTTGTTCATCCCACTCCTTGACAGATTTAATTTTTAGAAAAATAAGTTTAGGTTAAATTTCAACAACACATTAAATGCTGCAGAAAGAGCTTTTTCTTGTTCACAAATATGGCAAGAAAAAGCAGACAGGAAAAGGACACAACATTCTGCAGTTGGAAAAATACTGGGTAGTAGACAGGTATAGATTTCTGCTCATCTATGGACCACAAATGTAACTCTGCACAGTATCTAAGGAAGCACATAAAATTTTGCACGCACTGCCAAACTTTGTTGACTCCTGGCCACTAATGTGAGTTTATTCTCATCAGAATGTCTTATGTTTGTTCACATTAGAAGGTATACATCTTACAAGTTCAGAGTCACTTCTAATTTCCTTACAATCTGCTACTCACACAAAGAACCTGCAGGGCTAACTCTGAAGTGACTTTTGTTTTATCCTGATCATCAAGACAAGTTACTACTTTGTTCCAGCCATTTGTCCCTATGCAATCCCTTGGAAAGCAGTAAGGAACACAGGTACAATCAGACTAAGTAGTTGGCTTGAAGAACCTTAGGTCCTAGTGGCTGTATCTGAGATGTAGAACAATTCACTGGACTCTGAGATCCCCATGAGATCTCAGGGATGGCAGCAAGAAAGACAGCCCCAGTGGAACACAGACACAAAGAAACCTGCAACCAGATAAAAGCTCTTCACAACATCCACTTTTCATCTGAACTGCATGTTAAGATTGTGCACTCTCAAAAATCCTTATTTCCCATATTTCACTGCAGATGTTTTAAGGTTTTAGTTCAGGTTTTATTTTGGATACCCAGAGAAGCCCAAGAATAAAGAGATACAATTCTCCTCCCACCATCAAATTCTGTTTCGGTTTTAAAACTGATCTTCCAGTAAAACTTAACAGCATCATTTTACTGCGCTGATGATGGATTTCTATAAATTAAATTCCTACCCATATTTCAGGAAAGATCTGGAACAGCAAGAGACTAATTTTAATAATTCCTCCACATTTCTACTAAGAATGTCAGAACATCTAGCATTTTCATTAATACAGTCTTACGCAATTTCCATCTCTCTTGAGCAAGTATGAGTACTAAACCTTGAAAACAGGTTCTCTGATACATTACCGATATTGGCTCTTCTCTTGATTTCCTTTCTTCTGTTGGCAAACCAGTTGTACACTTTAAGGGAGGTAACTCGTTCCAAATCCGATAACTTTTTCCCTATAAAAGTAATGGGAGGTGAGGTGAAGGAATAAATACAGCATTGTTACTCACTGGGCTCCAGATGCAGGCAAACAGACCACTACACATGTGATAAACCCCTGAAATATAGACAGCACAGGAAAGTGCTTATAACTGAAAATAAAGTGAATTTTATGTGAATCAAAGTACTGTGCCCAGATGTTATGGTAATAAACACCAAATATCTCTCTAAACACAAAGTAGCCTTTCTTCTTTGAAAAAAAAAAAAATCAGAACGGCAGGAATTGCTTTGCAGCTTCAATCAACTAAATCCAGAGCCGTGGGAGAGATAATAAAGGGCTGCTTTCCTAGTTCAAGCACAAAACTGAGATTCAAAAAACTCAAATTCAGTTCACAACCCTACCACAAATCGTGTACCTCTGGGCTAGTTCTCTTAGTATGTACCGCAAGGATACAGTTCAATGATGTGTTTTCTTCAGTAACAAAATGAATGAAGAAATTTTGTGTCATCCCCGCCAATCTGCTTTCCTTCCTCTAAACCACCAGCTGCTGTCATGCTCCAACAGCTCTAATCACACCCTCCCAAATGTGCCAGGACACTTGCGATCTTTTGGGAGAATGAGGGTGGATGTTGAAAACCAGATCAGACCAGAGTTTTATGCTTAAACCAGCAAAAAAATATGCCAGCCACCACCAGCCAGCTACAGAAAACACTGCCTTTTTCTGATCAGCAACAGAGAAGAGGGAGTGCAAGCATGTAGTGGAAACCTCTTTAGCTGGCCTTGACCTTATCTAAAATATTGGATGTAGCTGCATCCTCAGTCCTCTGCGGGCTACGTGGGGATAAGACTGCCCTACTTCAGACTGTCTCTCAACAGTTTGTTTATTCAGCATACAAAGCATTCATGTAATTGCAGCAATCTGAAAACTTAAATAGGTAAGGATAGATGAGACAAGTGAAATTAAAATCTGGAAACAGACAGCTATGCTGTTTACTAATGCTGTGCATCAGTACCACTCACAAGATTTTATTGATCCTGAGACACAATGTGTTCAAACCATTTTTTCCAAGTTACTTAACCAACCAGCAGCACAGCCAAGAATAAAATCTCAACCTCTACCTGATAGATCATTCCAGTAAAGACAAGAGACAACACATACAAGTTGCAACAAGGAAAATTTTGACTAGGTATTAGGAGAAAGTATTTTGCCATGAGAGTGGCTCAACATTGTGGAATGGGGGCCCAGAGGTTCCTCTGGTTTGGGAGATATTCAAAACTGAACAAGGTGAAGCCCTGAGCAACCTAACCTAACTGGTCCTGCCTGACCAGGTGAACTCCAGAGGTCACTTCCAGCCTATATTGCTCTATCATTCTGTTCTGTGACTGTACCGGTGTTCAGAAGTCATGCCTTAGCCCTTTCTTTTTTGCATTAATTTTTATTCTGGTTATGTAAAATTGAAATATATCAAAATAGAAGTTCTGAAAACTGTAATGTACGGTTAGCAAACCTAAGTGAATGCAGGTGCATTCTCTAATACTACACTGAATATTCATGTTTCTAACAGAATCACAGAACGGTTCAGGTTGGAAAGGGCCTTAAAGTTCATCCAGTTCCAATCCCCCTGCCACAGCCAGGGCCACTTTCCACTAGATCAGGCTGCTCAAAGCCCCTTCCGTTAGCTGTGCTACGGTTTCCCTGGAGCGTTCTCTTCTCCAGACTGAACAACCAAAGCCCTCTCAGACTGTTTTCTCTCTTAAGTACGACTCCTCCAGCGACACAAAAAAATGCAATTCTTTTACCCAAATCCAAGTTCCACTATTAGTACACAGATTCTAATATAAAACCTTTGTCTACAAGCTGTAAAGAAAATTGAAAGCTGGGAAAGCTGTGCTCCTTTCTCCTCTGATGACCTGCTCTATAATCTCCAGCAAGCCTCAGCCTCTGAACCTAAAATTTCCCATCTGTAAAAAGGAATCAGTAAAACACAGTTTTGTGGAGTGTAAAATTCTCAGATTGCTACTGAATGCTTAGATAACTACTTTGAAATAACTGAACATAAAGAATGAAAACCTTTCCAGACATGTTTATTTTCTTAGCAATGTCATTTACCAAGCTGTATAAATGAAAGGTTCAGATGCACAACTTGTACTTTCTATCTCAAATAGTGGGAATTTAAGTTGCAGACATAGACATTTAGGTTTGAAACTTGCACTGGCTGTCACGTTCATCCCAGTACAGCAGCTCTGAACAACATGAGTCATAGACTGCTCATGAAAAAGCCTACTGCTAGTTAAGAACACTGCATTTGTTAGTAACAGCCATAAAATGAGATCTGCTGAATTTAGCAGGAGATGTTGAAACCTAATTGCAGTTGCTTTTGGAAAGGACACCATTATCAGCTCCTCACCTGGCTTTTGTATAACTGCATTACAGGCGTTTGCAATTTCTTCTCTCTTTGCCTCATCTGGATATTGATTCTCATTGAAGTAACTGCAAGAGGAAAAACAAAAAAAGGTTGGTAATTTTTATCAGAAATAAAGAGCACAAAGTCTCCAAAGCAGCTTCATTAAAGATGCCAACTGCTACTTTATGCACAGATGCAGCAAATTTTATGTAAACCTGTATATGCACAAGGTAATATGTGCATGTATCCATACCCACCAAGTGGATAAATCTTCCTAAATGCCTCAGGTAAATAAATACTATCTCAGTATCTGCAGTGTCACCTCGTCATTTGGAATATTGCACTAGGAGATATAACACAGTAGGCAATGCTAAGAATATGCGAATTATGACTGTCAAGTGAAGCATCATGTCAGAAGACTTCATAGGCCATGCCTCTGCCTCTGTTTATTATCATTACTTGTTTTTTTACCCTGACATACGCCAGCTTAGGCAGCATTCTACAAATAAAGGAGCTGTTCAATATTTATGTTGATCCCTGGGTTAATGTATATATATATATATATATATATATATATACACACACACACACACAAATAGTGCATCCTTTAAACAGGTATGGTCTGAAGATTACACAGCCTAAATTACACAGTAATACAGTAAGATTTCTAGAGTCAGGTATGTTGGTTTTTTAAAATCACAATTTAAAAATTTCAAATCTTCCCCAGAACAACATAGAGCATAGCATATTCCAACAGTATTTTTTTCTGAATAATCATGATTTTATTGTACTTTATATGCAGTAAACATCCTATAAAAGTTAAACTGTTTTCTCTTTTATTCCATTTAAGTGCTTTACAAATTTTAATGAACTGATTTACATTCTACAGAGCTTATCAGATTTACATTAAAACCAACAGAAAGTCGTGTTTACTTCAATGGATTCTGATAAGCATGCCATAAGCAGAGACTATTTTTTTTCCTGTAGATTGTCCATAATACACAATCCTAGGAATTCTTTGATCAGCAGCAGGTTCAGCTGTTGGACAGCTGCTCTGGCTTTTCAAATAAGGTATTTCCTCATTCCTTAGATCATTTGGTACTAGGAGATTCAGGCAATCATTATTTTCCATGGTCATAGTTCTCCTCCGGTGGATCACCCCAGCACAGTTACTTTCTTCAGAAACCTGGAATCTGTTCCATGTAGCAACGGTTTCTGTCCATGCTTCTTTTGAACATTCAGTCTGCATTTTAGCTACTACTTCATCCTGTTGGTCACAGTGTTACTTACAGTTGCAACTATACTAACAAATGAGGTCCTATTTCAAAGTCACTATACACTGACTAAGAGAAAACATGCATAAGCACAGCTAGTTACACTGTTAATGTACTTCCACTTGATTTGCTAGCTTAGAGAGCAAATGAAACCACAGAAATTGATCTGTCTTCAGGAACTGAAGGGCAAGCTACGTTTATACTACCAATTTGGGCTTTGGAGGCAATGGCATTTACATGTGAACATCAACTACTACTTCCCTGAACCTCCAAGCTGCTCTTATGAAGTAAATCTGGAGAATGACCATAACTGCAATTCCCACTATGCTTGCTCCTATTCTGAAAAAGCAGCTGAGATTTTGCCATTAGATCTAAAGATGAGGATGCCTGGTTACACTCACTTTCTGGAAAGGTTCAAGTACATAGGGCTGTCAAGTTTGGCACTATTACCAACAGGAATGCTACCTGAATTATCCACAAGAGACTTTATTTTTCCCCTCCAAGCAGTAACCCCATGGTTACTGCCATGGTATTTTTTAAAGTATATTCTTTTCTCTTCCAGACATATTATCCTTTCTATTATTCTAAGCCTTTGAAGTGATATATGTATCTATCTTAACTTACAAAATTCTGTTCAAAGGGGTCATGTTCTCTACAAAGATTTTCTTGGAGAGCTTGATAAACAGAGCAGAAAATGCTTTTTCTAGTAGTTAGCAATGGAAGCAGAAGCTCAGGTCCAACTAGTCCAACTGCCCCATGACAATGTCTCATCTCTTTCACCTACAAAATTGAACGCTCCGCTTTCTGCCCATAGTCATGAACTATTTCTTCATAATTGCCACAAGATAAAGGAACAAAACAGTCAAGACGTCACAGCTGAAAACTGCATTACTATTCACACAAATATACTGTATGACCTAGAGTCCTAATCAAGTACCCAGGTCATCACTATGTGTACAAAATTAACTCCGCAAATTCTGGTAGCCCTAACAGCTATTTTATGGCTTCCCTTTGCGGAATCTTATTTGTTTACAGATACCTGTCAAAAAATCAGGAACAAACACCACAAAAGAAACTAGAAATTAGAAAACCTGATGGATTTACACAGTGATGTACTAAAGCCAGAAGGTGAAATGGATTCAGATCATCTGCGGTCCCCAAGTTGCCAGACAATGCCTAACTTTGTGGAAGAAATGACAAAAGATGTAAAATTAAGGAACCATATATAATACAACTGTCCATTCTTATGCTGATGCAAGAAAAGAGAAGACAAGAGCCACTACTGTGATCCTTCTCTTGGCACATAACTAAATACCATACCCTTCTAGCAAGTACAGACTGCTGTACACTTTTGCTGGGTCTAACTAAAAGGCTCCCATTTTCTAAAACAACAAAAATTAGGCTCAGGTTTACAGTTCTCTGAGGTAGCAGGAAATTTCCCTGTGACAGAGCTGACTTTCAGAATCAATGAATGAGACACCTCTCCTGTCAACCACCAACTGCAGTCCAATCATTTTTGTGATTTTGAACAAACTTGTAGAAACAGTAATTTTTAACTCACTTTACAACTGAATAAGCTACAGACATCTTAAACAGTTTTCATCATTCTGAAACACTTTAATTCCAACACAATTTTCTTTTTTTTTAATGTAACGGTCCCAAAATTTCTAAAAGAAAAGTGACTGCCACTTGAAAACCTGAATTTCTTTTGACCCTGAAGCCCAGTTTTCTGGGGGAAAAACCAAACAAACAAACAAAACCCCTGAAAAATCAAACAAAAACCCAAGCCTGCCCCAAATTTGAGTTTTCAGGCAGCTCTCCTGGTAAGTAAGAAATTCTAATGAAATGCACAACGCTAAGCGGGTACCAGAGGACAGCTGGAAGGGCACAATCGGAGTTGTTAAATACAGTTTCTGTAGCTGACACAGTAATTTTAGAACCTGTCTCTTACTCCTTATCCACATTCATGACGTGCTTCCTCCTTCCCCCCCAGATTCACGCTGCTTGTAAACTTGTTCAACCAGCTACTCATGCTCCCCAAAACTGTATCTTCTTCTGATACTATACTTCTCCATCACCACATTATGCTTTTAACCTTTGTCAGAGTGTAACCTGGTTTTATCAGAGATGATACTCAGAAGTTTTCATTCTGAAAGGAAAAGGTCTCATATAGCTACAGATAACCAAAACCATGCAACCTCAACAGTAAGAACTGGTTTTCATGCTCAGCCTCAAAATTTGCCATAATTGCACACTACCAACATGTCATGTTTAATTCTCATCACTTATTTCAAGGTCCTAATGGGACTTAGAGCAACATGGTCTAGTGGAAGGTGTCCCTGTCCACGGCAGGGGGGTGGAACTAGATGATCTTTAGGGTCACTTCCAACCCAAACCATCCAGCGATTCTGTGATTTGTGGGTAATACAACATGACACAAAGCATAAAATTTAAAGTCTTCCAACACTTCTGGAAAGGAAGGGAGAATAACTGACTTTTCAAGATAGGGAAGTCACAGAAAAAGAAATCGTCATTGACTGTTTCAGTTTGCTCAAATAGAAGTTGTGAAAACATTGGATTTTTTGACTACAGTTCTCCTTGCAAGCAGGAAATTTAATTAGTCTGCCTCCAGTTCTGTTTCTTATCAGACAGGTATACCTTTGCTAAGGGAAAGAACATAGCATGCTCTTCACAGCTACAAACAGCCTGTTCACCATCTGAAAAGTTCCTAAAAAATAAAGATGAAAAATATAAAGCAACGTGAACATAAAAGTGGGGGAAAAAAAGCAAAAAGAAAAAAGAAAAAAAAGGAAAGAGCAGGCACAAGAAATAAATCCTGTAAAGGCAGACTGCTTTCTAGACAAAGGGCAGCTGTCAGCTGAATACCTTCAATGAAGAAACCAAATGATCTCTTTTGTGGGAAATGACAGTGGAGGATTAAAATGAAAAGTGGCCAAATAATTTACATGAGATGAGAATCCATATGATGGTAAAGAATGTAGATATCCTTGAAGCAGTTTCATTTCAATAACACTGAAGCCTAGAAAAATTGCAGATTCAGAGAAACCCTTTTTCTTTCAGGGATAATGTGCTTAGGACAATGACGGAGAGAGAATCCATCTCAGCCCTGGGCTCTGTAATGGAAGAAAACACATTTTCTCCCCTCCTTTACCAAGGTGCCCCTATCTGAATTCCTGCAATAGCTGCCAATCTTTTTTTTGCTTGGCTGTATGGCTTCTGTTATCCAGGCTTAGATATCAGATGCATTAAGCAATGCCTCTGTAGTGTTTCTGATAATCCACAGTGGAAGTTTTGCTGCTTCCTATCAGCTTTGCAGCTGCCATGGAAGGGTTTGATACGATCCAAACTATGGAGTAGCGGAAGGATGGCCGGGCTGGATGCTTTTTTTTATATGTCTGGATGTCAGACACAAACAGATAAAAACACAGAAATGCTCAAAAGACCCTGGGCTGGGGAAAAGCTTAGTTTACAGCATGACGTAACAGTTAAAGCTTCAAAGTGTGGAAGTGATTCAAAGTAGAGAGGCTCAAATGCGTTGCAGGATAACAATTCACTGTGAGTCAGCTGTTACAGCAGAATTACACACACTTTGAGGTGAGGTAATTCAGGTATGTGTACACCAGGGCAGTCTCACTGAAAGAAGGATAATTTACCTTGCAATTAGTGGTAGGTAAGAACATGGAAATGGGCATTTATTGAAGAGCAGCAGGCATGCTGCAAGCTCACTCCCTCATTTAAGTTTGTAAATAATTATTTCATTCCCTCACTTTGTATCTGCATCTCTGGTTTCCACTTTCATCAATGCAGAAAGCACCTGCAAGTGAAACATCCCAGCACACTAGCACAGGCTCCTGCTTCACACAGGTGAAAGGAATGGTTTTATCTTCTCTCTCATTTCCTTTCAGTGGGAAGGTTTTCTGCCCAACTGCTTCTCTGGTCCACTTCTCGCCCATGCCAGGAGCAGTGGTGTGAGCCAAGGGAGGCGGGGAGGAGATGGCTGAAACATGCAGCTGGGACCAGCTCCCTCAATGACAGCTCACACACATCCCCTTCAACTGATACTAAAAGCAAAGCTTGAGTGATGGGCTCGGCGGCTGGCCCAGGGACACATGGAAAAAAAAAATAGAACTGCCCATTTTCCCCAGCTCCCATCTGACCCCTGGTGATAAACACAAGATCTTGCTGCCACCAGGGACTGAGCTCCCTGCCAAAACCTCTGGTGTCTCAAAATACACAAGAGTGCAAGCTGCTCTTTTGTCTTTGATAAGACTGCCTGTAATTTCAGCTCCCTATCTAGTTTCCCTTCCACCAGTACCTCTGCTTTCCACTGACAAGTTACATAAAACACTCAAATATAGTTACCTACTTTATCTCTCATTAGTATGTTTATCAACATACTATCACCCAGTAGCAAGAGGTCATTGTTTCAGTCATTGTGGCTTTTAACAGAACTATTATTCAGGCTGTCAAATCAATGGAAATATTTCTGAAGTTAGTCTGTCATCTGTGCTTGAGATCTTATCTCTGTGTGGCATGAGACAGACTGTCAGAGAAGTGACATTCAAAGCATAACCTCATTGGAAAGTGTAACGCCTAGGTTATTTCACAGTAAATACTAACCAAGAATATTACTAATGCCATTTTCAGCAAGGTCAACATATGACACCATCTATTTTATCTATTGATATTCCTACAGATTCTATAACAGCACATGTGTCAACTAAACAGTTTGCTTCACAATATACAAAATCAAAGCTCTAAGATATTCTCTACACATATAAACTCTGATAGAGCTGAGAATTACTCTGAAGACACCATCTTCTCTTTCCCCCCAAGACTGCAAAACATAACCACCAGTGTAGTTGCTACAGGAAGCATCTGGTGAGCCACTTCTGCACTTGAGATCAGCCAAGGATGAGAACTGCAGCTCTCTGGATGCCAGCAGATGAACTCGAATCTCAGGATTCCTGCAGTGTCAGCTCAAACAGACCTTCCATCCAGGCAAAAGATAAACATGAAAGAAATCCCAACCCTGTAAAAAACACTGATGAACACGATTTTTACAGCTCTACTATTTTCCCTATAGCATTATCCTTTTTTTAAGTCTATGGATTTAAAGGACTGTAGAACCACTGCAGGACTCTAGTTTGACCTCTTCGACAGCACTGACCAGGTTTCTCAGCAATCCTGGCATTAAGCCTAGATCTTCTGTTTGACCTACAGAGCTACCCAGTCCTTACAAAAAATTTGGCATTCTATCCAATGCAGAATCTACCATAACTTTAAATAAGCTGTGGAACCAAACTGTGAAAATCCTCATTCTTTAAAAATCTGCATCTTGTTCCCAGCTTGGGCTTTCAACCCCAGAATATTGACATATACTCTTTGTCTAGAGAGAGAACAGTTTTTAAGTCTCTCACTATAAGAAGTTTCATTTCTTCTTGGAATGAAAGTGCAAATCTGGAGAAGAGATCTCAACAGGACTAGATCACTTAGAGCACCACATATATATATAAACGATTTCGCAAGTCAGTAAGTGTCTGTGTACATACATTGCACAGTACACATTTCAAAAACCCTCATACAACAGAGGTGATTATTCTGGTTTTACAAATCAGTGCTAAACTTTAAGACAGTCATTTTACTGATGTTTCTTAGCAGGAATCTACTCTGCAATGTAGATTAAACTGCCAAAAATACACCTTGCGCTGGAGTGCATAAAACTGTATGACCTTCAATGCTACTATAACATCATCAAGTTTCTCTGACTTTTTAGAAATCATTTTCTCAGTATTTTGACAGCATTCTCAAGCACCACAATCCTATCAAGCTATTAATATTACCCTAAAATTTGTTTAAAAACAGAATTAATTGATAATGGCTCTGAAAACCTCACACTTCCAAAAGATAAAGTATGCCTCCTAATCTATAGCACCCTACTGTTGAGATAATTAACAATTAAAAAAAGAATAGTAAAAACATTGGAGGTGGTGATTTACTCATCCTTGTAATTGGATTTAGTGATAAGAAGATTTTTGAAATGACACAACAGCTCTCTTCTGAGTAGACAGATCTGGAGTTTTCAGCAATTTGAGGAACACAGGTACTTTCCACTGAAGGCACCCTGACAAGTCCCCAAACCAACACATTAACTAAATTGTTCACAAAAGAAAAGAGGAGGAAAAAAAGAAAAAAACAGATGGAATTTTTATAAGCCACCCACTAACTAATACATCAAGACAAGATAAGGTGATAATTGTTCAATAACTGGTTGGTGTGAGCACCTTCAAAGCTCTTCCTAACAAGGCATCTAATTATGAGTAATAGTATCTCCTGTTCTCCTTTATTTACTTGCAATATTTAAATTGAGGCCTACAAACTACAAAGATGTATATGTGCACTAAATCCTCTGGACTTCAGTCTGTGGATGAAACATCCTCAAAAAGTGATAAGAAATCAATTTGTGAAGAAATCAGAGCTGGCATTTAAGAACCCACCCACTTGTAAGGGCTGCTTTGCTGCCCGGTGACCCACCCTTTCAATGAGATGTATAGAGATGAGATACTACTTGCATGACAACAGATTTCAGCACTGCCAGGGATGGGACAGCCACAGCTTCTCTGGACACCCTGTGCCTCACCATCCTCACAAGGAACAACTTCCGTCTAAGATCTCATCTCAGTCTCCCCTCTGTCAGGTTAAAGCCATTACCCCTTGTCCTGTCCCTGCAGACCCTGCAGTCAAAAGCCCCTCTCCAGCTTTCTTGTCAGCCCCTTTACAGACTAGAAGCTGCTCTGAGGTCTCCCTGAAGTCTTTTATTTTCCAAGCTGTACAAGCCTAGCTCTCTCAGCCTGTCTACACAGAAGAGATGCTCTGGTCCTCAGCGCATCTTCTTGGCCTCTTTTGGACGCAATCCAATGGGGAGAATGCCCTCCCTTGACTGTATTGAAGTATTGAAGAAAATATGAAACTCATCAGAGCCAGAACTGTTTCCAGCTCATCTAAAGATAATTCTAGAAGAATAGCCTAGTTTTGCCTCAAAGGGAAGTTCAGCGCTAGATCACAAAAAATGTATGTACAGAATGTCAAGTGTAAGCAGTAAGGTCCCTCAAGTTGTTATTAGCTTAGCCTCAGTAAGGCCATGTTTTTCAAAAATCTAGTCCTTCAGGTTGCGAAGCTTGAAGTCTGACTTTGTCCTAAGCCTCCGGGAGAAAAAACACCAAACATGAGATTTCTGATAAAGGTTAGTATGAACTGACAACTTCCAACATTATCACTAGCATTTCCCTTCAAAGAAGGTTTTTATTTTCAATTTCCCAGTATTGGACAGACAAAGCTCAGAAGCACACAGACAACCACCACTGCTGCTGCATTTTCAGAAAATAAAAATTGATTACACTTACAAAAGGATCCTACAGGATTCAAAATACAAGATCAGGCCAATTCTTGCAGGATATCTAGTCCCTAAGGTCAAAACGCTCAGAATCAAAGCTTCTGTTTTAGGGCTGATTAGATGTATTTTCCCTAATACCTTGTACCTCCAAGATCTGGACAAGAACTATTATTGGTTTCAATTGCTCTACAGACACAAAGCAGAAAAAGGTGGTGTATCCTCTGCCTTGGAACCTAAATACAATGCAACAGGTGGATATAAAAAAATGAGAACAAAATTAATGAATCAGCATAGCCAGCATGCCTGTCAGTTAAAATACTATGGTGCCAAGACCAACTTCATGATGTTCATTGTAGCCATCAAAGCAAATGAAAAGAGTTAAGGGAAGTTTTAAAGCAATGAGGTAGCTTTGTGGATCCTTGAAGAATACTACTTCTCAAGTCTGGCAGAAGCAACATCCTTTTATTTATTTGTATGGATTATTCCATGGCCATTCACCCTCTGTGGGGAAAGGAAATAGCTGAGCTTATGATCCAACGTTCTGTAATTTTTTTTCCCAATAGGACTGCAAATAGTTACCTTGGAAATAATATGCTCCAAGGACTCTTCTCATTAAAAAACACCAATCATGCTCTGTATTTAAGAAGTGCGTTCTATACCCAGATCATAAACTCCATTACAATTTGAAATTGTGTTGCATATTATTGGAAGAACTTACAGGTAGAAGAACTACCTTACAAGACAAAGTTAAAAGATACAGACACAAACATGAGAAACCAGCCACAGAGCCATGTAATCAATCCACAGCTCCTTCCTCCTAGATCTGTGCTCCCTATCATGAGCTATGTTTTTTGCAGTGTGCTTCCTTTTAAATGTCATTGCCACTCCAGCTCAGAATAGCCAAGTTCCCTGAGGACAGTGTTTTTAGGAGCCATGACTTGCACAGTCCCAGTAGTGCTGCTCTCAAAACAACTGAGAAGTTGCTGATTATATGCCCTATGTCTAGAAAAATGAGCTATTCTTATAACTTTTGGACTTTAGCGGAAGCATTTGATACAGTTACAAATGGGAAATTATTCATGTAAAAGACAAAGAGTACAATTGTAAGATAGTATAGAAAGGAAATGTATAATGAAGAACAGGGCCAAAAAGTTAAAATAATGGCTTGGAAGATGGGTATCAGTAATATTCCTGAAGTATCATCTTTGAAGTATCTTAAGAATGAAACACTTAATGATCTTGACACAAAGTATGAACATGGTAATGAAATCTGTTGATGACAAAGTCAGAAGCCATGTCAATATACTGAATTTGAAGCATCATAAAAAGTAATAGACAATCCTAAGGGCAAGAACTAAAAAGAAATTTAACAGCACAGTATGCAAGGTCATACCATTTGGGAACAACAACTTCCCATATTCACAAAAAGATCATGGGCTGGAAAGACTGTTTTCTGTTAACTATGACCAAAAGACACAATGCAACAAAACCACCAAGACAAAGCCTGATATACCTGAGGATCCCAGCTCTTTCCAGTCCAGAAAGAAAAGCATTAAAATGCTTGCATGAGAGTATGTACAATCCTGGTCTCCCTCATTCAAGGAAGATGAATTTAAAACTGAAATTCTCAATGAGCGATTGATGAGAGTGGAACAGAAAGCCTGTGTTGCAGGAGATAATAGTATGTTTTACCCAAGAAAACCTTAAGACAGATTTTGATTTACCATAAATGCATGAAGGGGACCAACACTGGAGACAAGAAATGGAGGTAAGATTTTATTTAGTTAAATGATAATACTAATCTGAGAACAATGGGTCCCAAAATCTCAGGAATTTAGATATCTAGCTGCTGAAATGGTAAGAGTTTGCTAGGTAGCCATCGCCTGATGGGCTTTTGTACCCTTGGCTACACCTACTTCTGAGAGAGGGAATTTAATCAGTTTATGAAAAGCTTATAATAAAGGCTGAGTGAAACAAAAAAAGCTGGACATGAACTTGGAAATTCCAGTCCAATGCCCCTGTGATTAAGAGAAAATCAAGGGGCATTTAGAAACTGAGAGCATGTCAGCCCATGCATATAATAAGCAACAAGCCAGGCAACTTTTTCTGTATCTTTTGTGCTTATGTGCCCTATTATTTATTTTCTTTATAAGAAAATCATATTAAAAAAGCTCTTTGGAACAGATCCATGTCTTCTATTCAGTTGAAAGAGATCCTCACAAACAGCACAGTATTAAAAGAAAAAAAATTAAACTTCCGCATGTTCCCAAGGAAAATCAAACTAAAAAAGGTCAATTGTACTATCCTGAACCACCAAAAAAAATAAAAAAAAAAGGATAAAAAAGGATGTGGTAGTGACTTTTGTGGTTAAAGCCCATATGGTTCTCTGATAAAGCACTCTTTTTAACTCTGTTTAAAGCGCTCTGCAGTCTGACCAAGAGCCCATAAATACATGATGCAACATACTTAAGAGTTTTAGTTAGGAATTTTCCTCCCTCACTATTCCTTGTAATTACTCTCTTTATTACTTGTATAAAGACCTCACATCTGTTACTAGATGGCAGAGAAGTTCTTTTCACTGAGGTAGGTTTGGACTTTGTTCAGAGAGTAGCTGCAGTGAAAGTCAGCAGGAACACTTTGCATATTTCTAGAAACCAGGAATGGACAAATCTAAGAGTGTTTTGGGCTGGAGAGTGCTCATGCATGCTCCATGCTGACAGCTGGCTCCATCATAGCAAGAGGTGACAAGGTGCCAACCTGATTACTAATTCCTTCTGAATGCTTTCCAGATCACTCAAGAACTTAATTTTTTAATTCACTTAAGTGGTTTATTCCATGGATATTACTACATACAGGTCAGGGAAATCACACTGTGAGCGATGACTATCCCTTTTAGCTGAGCTTCGACCTGGAATGACCCTCCTTGGCAGGACAGGGCTACTTCTTTCTCAGGACTTTAAGCAGGCTGAAAAGGAGCCAAAAGTGGAATGATCACATCTTTATGGTCACTTATGACTATCATTGCCCAGAGAGCCATTTGCCTCCAGGCTGAACACACCCAGCTCTCTCAGCCTGTCTCCATACCAGAGGTGCTCCAGCCCTTGGAGCATCTTTGTGGCCGCCTCTGGACTTGCTCCAACAGCTCCATGTGCTTCTTATTTTGGGGCCCAGGGTGGGATGCAGGACTGCAGGGCAGGGGTGGGGGGGTGATTCTCACCAGAGTGGAGCAGAGAGGGAGAATCCCCTCCCTGGACCTGCTGGTCACACTGCTGGTGATGCAGCACAAGACATGGTTGGTTTCTGGGCTCAAGCACACACTGCTGGGTCATGTTGAGCTTCTCACTGACCAACACCCTCAACTCATTCTCCTCATGGCTGCTCTCAATGCAGTCTCTGCCCAGACTGTGCTTGGAATTGCCCCAAGCCAGGTGCAGGACCTTGCCCTTATCTGCTCACACTGAGTGAGCACACTCCCCAGCACTGTCTCAAGCTCCTTCAGTACAGACAGACAGCAAAATGCAACTGTTACACCCTTGCACATCCAAAGACACACCACCTTTACCTGGGCTGCAAATCAAGAAATTTTGTTCCAGACAGCCTACAATGAATAGACATTATAAAGCAGCTACACAAAATGCAGACAATGTGCCAGGGTCCAGTTCACAGTTTCCATGACAAGCATGCCATGACCTTCCCTGCCTCCTGAATTCATTTTAACGAGTAAGAAAATCACAATGCAGCTAATAAATGAGCTTTTTTTACTATTTGCTTCTGTACTTTAAACAGAGCAGTCATAGGAAGAACTCTAGTGTTGGCACAGAAGAAAGCACTAGACTTGTACTTTTACACTCTCCTTACAGCAAGCAGTATCCAGGTCTCAACGTGACTGTAGAGAGCTCACTGCACCAGCCTCTGTATATGAAGAGAATGCAAGCCCTTGGCTCAGCAAAGTTGTAACCTAAAATGACTGGCGTTAACAGTTACGTTAAATGATGTTCTGCAAAGTCAATTATTTATATTGGATACAAATAAAGCTGTTATTTTTGAAATTCACAGCAATTATCTAAACACTCCCATGACTGAACTTTATCTGCTATCTTTGCAAAAAGCAGAGTAATGCAGACGGAAAAGAACAAATCTGGATTCCTCATATATATGACTGGTTCTAAATTGACTGTAAATGTTCAGGAAAAAGGCATACATCATTGTGGACTAGTCAACATACTCTCAATCAATGCACAGAAGTGATCAGCAAAAACCAGATGTGAGGCTGGAGGTCAGAGAACAATAGGAATCAGCCTCTGCTACCGGTATAAACTGGAATATTCAGCTTGGAAATATGGTAATCAGTTCTGCTCCTGTCCCTACTCACCTACCCTGGGTCACTAAAAATTGAATGTAGAAAAAGATCCACAGAAGACTGACAATTGATATTATTAGACAAGTGAAGACTTGCCATCTGAGAAGAGATAAGAGAATGACTGTTTAGTTCAGAGAGATAAATAAGCAGCACATTGACAGTCATATATACGATTAATGATCATGGGAAGGCAAACACTATGTTCTTTCTTATGATACTCAGGCAAAAGGGACCTCCAACTTTTTAAACACATTTTAGCATATAAAATGAAACTAGGCATAATTAGTTCTACCAAAGTACCCCAAAGACCTTAGCAGAATTTAGAATGAATTAAATATTTATGTGAATAATAAGAATGCCCACAGCTGCAGTAGCAGGATTTAAATAAAATGACAGGATATAAGAGCTTTTGTCCATAGCCAAAGGGTCATCAGGCACACGTGAACTAGTCATAGGCCAGAGAGGACAGGTTGAAAGAACAACAAATACCACCATAATTATCATGACCACCACCTGGGTTATTAATCATAGAATCATGGAATGGTTTGAGTTGGAAGGGACTTCTCCAGGCTGAACTAGCCCAGCTCTCTTAGCCTATCTCCATAGCAGAGGTGCTCCAGCTGTCAGAGCATCTCCGTGGTGTCCTCAGGACTCACTCCAGCAGCTCCATATCATTCTTATGAAAGGAGCATCAGAGCTGGACACAGTACTGCGGTGGGCAGGTCTTGCTTATTGCCAAGCATTGAAGCATCAATCACATGCCAGAACTCCACGCTGCTGCTGTTGTATGGGTACATATTGCCAAGTCTGCCCTTTTCCATGGACAGAAGATGGAGCTGTAAAAGGCACCCAAAAAACAAAACAGCTGCTCTTAGACTAGACTGACCTAGCAGATGGTAACAAGCCTATAGTTCCCAGTGCTCTTCAGTCATGCCATGTCACAAATGTTTTCCTAGTAGGGACTCAGGTTCAATCAGGGCTGACTCTACACCTCCCTCTTCTTACACAGTGTCCCAACACAGGTTTACACACTAGGGACAGCTACATGAAATCACTGCAACTGCAAGGGCAAGCAGGGCAGCTGGATGTTGCATATGTAAGCATGCATGGGGCCGCACCCCGAAGTATGGGGCCCGTGAAGTATCTCAGCTGGTGCTGGAGAAATGCAGGAGAATTATGTGGACTAGAGAATAATGCCTATTCTTAAAACACGGGTTTATTGCACCAGACAGTGGTGCTGCAGGTCAGACTGACAAGGCTCTTTTGCAAATGTTGATTTCAGTTATTTTGACCTTGGCAGATATAAAATTTTTATCTGGAGTCTGCCACAAAGAGATGCTGCACCCACAGACCTTTTTTATTATTTTGGAAGAGAGAAAGAGAGGACACAAAGATACAAAAAGCACCTGAGCTCCCTGAAAAGAAAAATAACTCATTAAGTGCTGGATCCTTCAGAGACCAGAGTCTGGCGAGCACTTTGGACTGACATCCTTGAGTTATATTTTACTGCATGCAATCTGCCAAACAACTGGGATTTGCTTACAGCTGATTAGAATAGGAAGCTTGTATATTATGCATGTCTAAGAGGGAACATAGCTTGATCTAATGCAAAATAAGGAAGATACTGTGTAGCAAGCATAAAATGTCTGCTCTTGCATTTTCTGAAGACATACAGCAATGACCCTGAGCAAAACCACTTGAACTTTCAGACAATAAGATGATCTTGCCTAGGTCTAAATTGTAAATTGAACTTTACTGAATGCCTCTGCAAAATGCCTGCACTCACAGATCGCAAAGCATTTCATAAGCACCAATGTCAAACAAAGATCCTAAAACAACACTCCCTACATCTCAAAGGACTTAATGAAGTTGAACCTCCCACTGCAAGTTGCTGACTAATAAACACCTTATGATAGAATAGAGCTGGAAGATAATGTAGCTACCTGATGTTTCCCCCTGCATTAAGATCAAATATACATCAGAACCATTCTGACAGATTTTAGCTAATTTGCTCCTGAGAAATGCTCCATAATTTCTATAGATAGCCCGCTTATTCTCAACCATTGCTAAAGTTAAGAAGTTTTTCCTAATGTCTAACACCAGTCTTCCTTGGTAACCATGGAGTTACAAGCTTTTAGCACCTTGTTCATCTTTCATTTAAGGCTTGGCTCAGTCTCCCAAGCACAGATATCTCTTCAGCCTGCAGAAGGGAAGGCTCCAGAGAGACCCTAAGGTAGACTCCCATTGCACGAAGGGGCCAGCAAGAAAGCTGGAGAGGAGCTTTTGACAAGGGCCTGTAGGGACAGGACACGGGGGAATGGCTTTAACCTGACAGAGGGGAGAGGTTGAGATGAGATCTGAGGCAGAAGTTGTTCCCTGTGAGGGTGCTGAGGCCCTGACACAGGGTGCCCAGAGAAGCTGTGGCTG
>JBAFWW010028204.1:9148-24005 GCA_036873685.1 Agapornis canus
AATGCATGAATGCATCATAAAAGAATAAAAAAAAACAACAAAAACAAATACTACAGACAGACATAGCTTGAATTAACAGATCTCATGGCACACAATGAGATTACAATTTAACAGTTTTGGTTTACTAACTGGGGGGGGGAAGGGAGGGAGGATGTTGCATAAAATCAGGATTTGGTTATAAATTATAAGAGGTGGTTTGTTGGCAGGTTGCTTGGAGAAACAGAGATGCCTGGTCAACTGAATGTTGAAAATGGCTGTGTACTGATTTAAAAGTAAAAGAGAAGAGGTTAAGGTATAGAAATAATTGGAATCCTCCTCTATCAGAGTATTTAAAGGAACGTATGTATCTGGAATTACTATGTAGTAGAAATGTAGCACAACTTACGTGTTAAACAGATGCATTGAAAACAACGCATTGGGAGAAAAAGATCATATTCTAGTCACCAGTATCTAGAATATGTCTAACCCATACAGAGATATTTCACACAGCAGATAACTTAAAATTCTCACCAACTACCGCACCACCACCAGAACAAAAGGGTTGTACAACAGTATTGCTAAAACGAATCAGTGAAACGCTCTCCTCTCCATATCTCTAGCTCACTAGAAATCATTAGGCAACTGTTAATAAATTCATTAACAAACTTGCAAGATCCTTTTGGCAGAGAAAAGGGTGTGGATTCATTCAGGGAATGCCTCACATGCACACCCAGTCTTCTGAAACTGACTCAGGCTACAGTGTCATGGGATCTGGGTTTCATCTGAACCCATAACTGAAAAGGTGGTGACCGAAGGAGCCTCCCATGCCTCAGCTGGCTTCAAATCAAACAGTGGCACTATAAAGACACCTTTAATCAACAATCAAGGAGATGTTACAAAATGCAGCATTCATACAAAGGCATCAATCTGCAGTTCATGCCAAGATAGCACAATGTACTTCTTCAGAGCTTCTCTAAGGGGACAGAGAAAACATTGGAAACACAGTAACGTGTGCTACATCCATTTCTCCTCACCCTCCCCTTTTACAGTTCACTAAAGAAGCTTAGTGGTTTATAAGGAGGAATAGGACAAATCAGAATTTGCCCTGAAAAGCCTGCAGCCAAGATGCAAGTGCATACGGGGGATGCCACAAAACAGCAGTAACAGCCTGAACACAAATCATCACAAATGAATCAAGAGAAAGTTTACTCTGGTTAGGAGTCAGGTTACCATGAATAGGAATTTGCAAACAGGCTAATTCTCTCAGATTACATATGTTGCCATATTTCACTTACTCATTTAATCACTTAAACTCACAATTTATAATGCTCACACTATATGTTTACAAAAGTTAAATACTCTGTGATTGAATAAAAACAGCTTCTCAGGCCTTAAAATGCCATTCTTGAGTTACTGAGCAGAGGAAGTCCTACCCTAACTTACTACTTGCTCCTTCATAGGGTAGTGCTCCCTCATGCTCCTGCATCACTGGGTGTTGGAGAGATGTGTAGCATAGACACACCATGAATATAAATACAAGACAAGATTTAAAGTGGCAGAAGAGAAACCACATGTCTACATGACTGTCCATCTGGTTTTTACCCTTATCCCAAACCACAAGCAAGGATAGAAATTCCTCCTTTGAACAGAGGCAAGTCTTTAAATAGAAATACCAAATTTTTACTCAAAAGTGATTGAATACAGCATATTAAAAACTGCACTTGAAGTACCAATTTCAAGCAATCTTTGAAAACAACAGGCACATGAGAAAAGATTCACTAATGTGCAACGCATAGATGGCTTCTGTCTTCCTAAGCCTGTAGACATCACCAGTTCCAGCATAATAACAGTAATCTCCTTTCAACCGTACAGTCCTCCAATTAAAACAGGAAATTTGGCTTTAGATGTTCTTCACTACCACTACTAATGCAATGGGTCATTAACTTTAATAACATGAATGTGTTACACTAGACCATTCAGTGCAATTAGTGTACAAGATAATATTTTAAGAGCACACTTTGCACAGTAGTTAACTAGTAGATAATGGATCTTCAAGAAGCTTAACACCCTATATGGGCTACCAAATCCCCACTACCCATTGGCACTTAGGCAAACTACAAAAAGGCAAAATATATCCAGCTCACCCGCTGAACAATGTAATCTTAGATCTAGGTAAGCACTGTTTAATGACTGCACCAAATTGTGTTTTGCTGTTTCAACACAATTAAACTAATCTTTCAAAGCCTCTAAGCACTTGTTCAGTGGAAATGGAAGGGTATATAAAATTTATTTACATTTCTTCAAACTACTTCTGGATTTGCAATGCATAAATCAAGATCATTATGAAGTATTTTATTTTCTACTTATTATACAAAAAGTACTACAGCAGCACACTTTCTCCCAGCTCTTCTATGAAATAACTTGTTCTTATGTGGTTTTACAGTACTTCAATATGAAGTTAAATTGACTAATAGGATTTCCCATAATAAATTGCACCATTTATACATCAAGTCCAATGTCTTGCCTCCAGCAACAGCCAGCATTCAGCAATTTAGAAGGTAACTAGGAAACAAATACTGGTTTTCAGCAATTGCTGTAGTTCTGGCCACAAAGGAAGTTGTTTTCTGCCTCCCAAAACAGTTATTTTATTCCCAGAGCTCTGTAAATCTGTGTGTGACAAACTTCACTTAAGTGTGTCACAGCCTTGATAACAGAAACACAGGAAAAGCTTACAGATACCATCCATCTCAGACCTGTATTTGAGAAAGTCTGCGTGCCAGCAGATCTGGTTGAATACGTGGACCTCTTTCATTTTCCTTTATTTTCTTTCTTTTCTAGACAGTCCTCCTTCCCCCTTCTCCTGATCCCACCTGACTTCTTTTCCAAGCATGGCATTGGTTAAAAATGATGCTTGTTTCAAATCACTGCTTCCAGCCCCAGCAGAAGAAGTAATTAAGTAAACAAAACCTTTTTTTTCTCCACTGTGTGTCTTTTTTGGTCCGGAAGCGCAGTTGTAGTGTAAGTGCCCTGCCTCCATCTCCAGCAAGTAAAGACTAGGAAAAATTATTTCTTTGTCTGCAGTGTTATAATTGCTTCCCCCATCCCCAGAGTACTCTGAAATATCATAACAGAATGAAAGGTAAATGTCTAGGTCACATAGAAGCTATGAAAAGTAAATGAGTCATATATAATCACTTTCACAAACTGATTGGCATTACCTAAATGTTTGTCCATGTCATTATTTCTACTATAATTCCACTCTCAGTCTGAGGGTCAGAAATGTTCAAATTCCTATCACACATTGTTTGGTTACTTTGTCTTGTTTGCTCTTATATCAACTAAGTTGCTTTCTTTTTCTCAAGTTTACATCTCAACTCTCACAGTATACACAGCTACCACACAAGCCAAGGTCCTCTGCTCTTCTTCACATAGACATAGTTCAGTGGTTATAGTATTTTCTCTCCAGGCTCCTTTCAGACTAAATTCACTTTCTTTCTGCACATGACATAACAAAATTGTGTTTACCTGTCTACCGGGGTCTTAGATAGACATGTTGGATATTTATTCTTCTTACCTCACTGAATACAACCATGCAACAGATCTCTCACCACATGGCATCAGCAGCTCAACGACATTCTATAATCCATGTGGTTTCCTTCTAATTATCCTGATTACTATTATTTTCATCTAGCACTATTAACACAAAATGTTCATTAATTTTAAAGTCATTTTTGCCTTTTCCAAAATTAAGTAAAAGCTTCAGTTCTTGAAGTTAACTTTTGCAATTTATTCACCTTAGATCAATTCACTCTTGCTTTGCAGATTGCAATTGTTCCTTTACCTTGTAAGTCACTGCCTGTCTCCTTTTTTTCTTGCTGAGGAGCACTAAAATGCAGCTATATATGTCAACATTAATTACACCACACTTGTAATTGATGGAGCTTTTGGCATTTTAAAAATTTGTTTCCCAGGCCTTCATTGATCTAGTGATAGACCTTGAATTGGCAGAAAGAAATGTGATAAAACTCCTTTTCTTCTTTCTCATGTGCTGCATGCTAAGTTACAGTTATCTATAAATTCAGTAACATTAGTCATGTCCTCATTCCACTGACTCATATGTTATAAAGAATGTGTTCTAAAAAGGACTCTTGGTAGCAAGATCCCTCTATAGCTATCGCATTCTGATGACAGCAGTATTATAATTCTTAATGAAATGTAAGAAAGAAGGTGTTAGTTTTTCACAACCTCACAAGAGTATCAAAAATAGTGGTGGGAGATGTATACAAATGAATTTTACGTAAAATACAAAAGTTTAAAAGAAAGGTACTCTTTTAGTAGGTGAACTAAAGGCAAAGAAGGTAGTAGATTAAACGGAGATAAAAGGAAATCTTTATTATTTCACCTTAAGGAAAAATTCTATGCAATTTAGACAACAGAAGACGTGTTTATACAGATAGAGTCTAACTATAATTTTATCCATAATCCAATAAATACATTAAAAGTTATCATTGGCAGAAAATTTGATTTTAACATCTTACTTCACTCTATAAATTACATATGCTCTACATTTCAGCCAGTTTCTTATCACTTTAAAATCAGAAATGCAAAATATACTATTATTCCTCAATATTAAACAGAAAAAAAAAGTCTTCATGTTAATCACCAAAAAAATCTTAATCATGGCTAGGATACAGAATTTTACTACTGTGATGGATTTTTATTGTGTTTTCTGTGGAACTCAAAAAACCCCCTAAATTTCTGAATAATAATCTGTGTATTGTATATTTAAACCAAAATATGTTTTCATATTTCTAGCAGTCTAAAAATATATAAAAAGCATACTAGTCTTTAAAAAACATCTGTTTAAAATTTACTGGCACTCATAAGCCTGACAAAGCTAACAGAAATAAGAGTCACACTACAGGTCGCAGTTTAAACATAGGAATGATGATAAATATAGCTAATTACTTTTCTTAAGATTAAAAATATGAAGTGTTAGGAATCACAATGTGTCAATTCAAACCACTTCTTTATGTGCTAAAGTAAAAAAAGGACTGCAATTTCTAGGCAGATAGACATTAGAATTAGGGAACAAGATTTGTTACTTTGTTTTCTAAAAAAATTCTGTGGAATATCACACTGGCACTGCGGGTTTTCAGTTGTGTTAAATATCTGCCAAAACCCAGCACAAATGAAAATCTTCACTAGTATTGTTAAAAAATAAAAATAAAAAAATAAAAAAACAAACAAACAAAAAAAAAAAACCCACCAATCATCCTAAAAGCCATTAATTCAAACTAATTCAGAGCGAGATGACTTAGAGAGTTCAGAAGATCCCCAAGGTCTTTCTACTCTGTTGGTTAATCAGAACTTCAGCAAATACAGTAAATCAAAAGACTTATTTCAAAAGATCTCTTATCTCACTACCCTTATCTTAGTATCTTCACCAACGTCTTAAATGTTGTTAATGTGAGATACACACATGGGTATATTATTTATGTTCTCATTCTATCTAGCAGCCCTAATTACAGACTCTTTGATGTTATACAAAGACAGAAAATAAATTATCCCTGCCTTCAACCAGATTAAAATGGAAATTTAAAGCAAGAGAAAAACAAGACAAAGGCTGACTTTCTGAAACTGTCACAGCACAGCAACACTTGAACTGTTTTCAAGCGAGAGTTTCAGAGAGGAGTTAAAGAGGGCTATGCAAGTCATTCTGGAAAAAAAAAAATAGCTGCATGTTTAGTACTTCATGACGAAAACTGAGCGAGCTGGAAACTGGTCAGTTTCTATTACTGAGTAAAGGACATGACCTCTAGTTATGACCTCTGCTTGATAATAGGTAAATTGGGATTTGATAGGTAACAAGGACTGATGCAAAGAAAGAAAAGGCATAGATAGAAAAGCGAAGTAGGACAAGGGTACATCCAACACTTCAGATCAAAGCCAAATGAAGAAGCAAGAGTAAGGAAACACATAACCAAGGTGCTGGCTACAACATCTGTACAAAAACTGGGGTGGGAGATGGCAAATGCAAGAGATTATGTGATGGATGGAGAAAGACAAAAAAAGAGAATGTATGCAATGTATTAGAGTAACAGCAGGAAGGGACTGAGATACCATTTCAGAAGGTAAAGAAAACTTAGATGCAGCCTTGTTCAAAAGAGGAAAAAAGATTAAAAATGGGAGTGGAAATCATCAAATCACAGGAATGAAAGAGAAGAAACCAAGCACATACAAAGAATTATAAAGCCCAATACACAATGCAAGATACCAAATGACTTTGGTTTTTTTAGATGTTTAAATATATTTAGCCTTTACATGCTAAATTATCATAGCCAAAACAGCCTCTTCAAAACTAAAAGAACTGGATATTGCAGTAGCAAGGGGAAGGTTATAGAATATGAACACATAAACAGAAAGTTGCTACATATTTCATAGCATTTAGTAAATATTCCCACACTGTTTATGTGTTTGGCTTACAGCTGTAAATGTGTAAAAACTAACAGGTACTGAGCAGCTGTAAGTGTCTCAATTGGTGAATCCAAGTGAGAAAATATAACCTGAAGTAAATCAATAACTGAAATTGAACCTTTTCATCAGGAGTTTTAGTGTGGAGGGGGCTTGAATGACTTTCAGAAAACCACAATTACTGCCATCTCAGCACACCAAATTATTCAGGTATCAACCTTCTCTCAACCCAGTTACAGTGTTTAAGGTGACAACAGTTGCAAATGTGGCTTCAAAATACAATAAGGTTAGTGTTAGGCAATTCAGCATCTAATGTGCTTCTGTGAATTACAAAAAATTTTCTAAAATCTTCAGTGATCAATTTTGAAAAGCAAATCAAGGGAGGAAATATTGAACAGCTGGCAAGATTGATTTTAAGTGGCAGTTATTCTGACACTTCAAATGAGGCTAAGGTTGGCACTGCATAGAACTATGGTTTTCTTATGAATTTCATATCATATTAAGTCACTTAGGAATAAAATTAACATTCATTTCTGCAAATAAAAACAAATCTCTGAATGTTAAATCTACATGTTCCTCTAGAAAGCGGGAAAACTTTTGTAAGCAAAACTGTTGAAAATGCACTGAAAGAAAAAGAATCCATTTCATCCTCTTCCAGATGTGTGAAAAAGTGAGTTGAGAAAGAGTTAGAGGTAACAGACCATATAGATATCTGTAAAGCTGGTTTATCAGCCAAAGTTATTGAAAAGGCTATATGACTTTTACACAATTTTAGAGTAAGAAAATGCATCCACATTGTTTTCTTAGATGTAAGAAGAAAGTACATTACTACTGTGCGCTTGTAGCAGTAAAGCAAACAATTCAAATCAATGAGACACTATTTTTGTGGCTATAAGGCATTTTGCCTCAGTTGCAGTTTACATCATATTTAGCCATTCCAGACTCTATCAGCTTCAATGTATCTCTTATTACTAAGAGTGACAGCATAGGATGCAACATACATGAATGACATAAATTTGGGGGTTGGCTTCTAAAAAGAGTGCTTCACGTAGTTTCCAGGCCAATCCATAAGAAAAAATCTTGTCTCAAGAACTAGAATGAATTGTTTAACATTGAAGAGGTAAGACCTAAAACTATATTAGCATTGGTTAATTATATGGCTTTACAAAAGAAATTCATTTTTTTAACCTACAAAATATTGTACACCAAATGGTAGACATCTGTGCTTCTGGACTGACAAAAAATAAAGCTCTCTGAAGCTAAAGGACCATAAAAAACATGTTAATTGCTTAGTATTTGCAGCCAGGCAGATGCAATAGCAAAACTTTCAACTTCCATTAAGTCACCAACAAGATTACAGCAAGGTTTTTATTTATTATCACATTTGATAGAAAACAAAAGCAACAGCAAAGCAAACAAACAAACTAAACCAGTCACAAAACAAACAAACAAACAAAAAAAAACCCCACTAATTCCTGATGTTGTGAACATTAGTCATTCACACCACGTGGTAAACAAGCTGGGTCTGTTCTGGAGTTTTTCAGATTTCTCTCAAACCAAAGAAAGCTCTGTCAATTTGAAAACAAGCCATTTCAGACACACTAAAAGCTGCAAAAACCTGCCAGTAGCTGGCAAGCTTCTGAGATTCTATATCACCAAACTGCAAAATTAAAATAAAAAATAAAATAATGTGCACTGTGTACAACCCAGATTATGTCATTTTGGATACTTCTGGAAGTAAAAACACTTTAAATTGCCCATCAAGCTTCCATCAACAAGATACATCGAACTGCAGGGGTTTAAGGTTGTTTCTTAGGTATGCCTATGCATACCAACAATTCTTTACTGTCAACTTTAAAACAAATAAGAAAACAAATCAATTATAACTCAGTTCATAATAAAAAGTTGTAAAAGCTGCTTTAGAAACAGAAAGAAAAAAAAATGGAAATAATTTACTTTTCAAAGTAAATTATGATCTTTTTACCACATCATGTGCTGGACTTTTGTTCTTTTTTTCAGCTTTGTTTAAATTTTTGGCTATCCTTGGACTTACTTTCTTATAAATGTCATTGTTTACAGAATGGTTGTTTCAGTAATGCTCATAGAATTTGGTACTAAAAGACGAGTGTTGTTTATAAGTATACCTGAACATTTTAAATTTACAAACACAATAGAAATGAAAAACCATGTTATGAATACAATGAATAGAAAATATACCTGAGGAAAAAAATTCATTTGTTTATGAACACTTTTTAAACACAAAGAAATGAATTAACAATCTCCTAAAAAAATCCACTCTTTACTTCTGTAATTCATTTTTTGAGAGAGAATCTACACTGCAGAAATACCACTCATTCTGCAAAGCGTGTCAGAATAAGATTTTGTCAAACGTGAATCCTATCTCCATTTTTTTCTGTTCAGTCCTTTCTATTTTATTATTCTGTAGAATTTGCATGTGACTGTATAAAAATGACATTTCCACACCCTTTAGCTTATATCTAAAATAATGAAACTCTATTGAATATTTGCATCACCCCTTAGGGGGATTAAGCATTAATCCTGGATCTTTCTTAGTTTATTTTTGAAGCACTGTAAGACACAGAGGTTGTGGGGGAGAGGGGCAAGTATTTTTAACCAGAATAAAGATGTCATGAACTGTGGTTGTAATAGAAAAGTGTAAAACATACAGTGTCTGAGGAATGATGGTACCAGTGTCTTGCTGATGCTATGTCTACTATGTTCAATTATTGTATGTCCCATCTTCTTTTTATTTGCATGTTTAGCTCTACTCTATAACAACTAACAGGCTCTATTTTTGATCTTCTTTAAGTTAACAACTCCAATGACACCCCCTGGATGATCAGAAAACAAAAAAAAAGAGACATTTAGGTACCCAAAACTGCAGATAGTAAGCACAGAATCCATAGGTACTAATCAACTTTTTCCTCAGTCTTGGACTGCTGTCACCACTGAAGAAGATAGCAGCATTAACAGGAATTGTAGTAAACATAAGCTGTTGTATTTAAATATATGTAAATTTACAGATCTTTTGGTAATGTTAGAAATACAAGAAAGGTCATTTTTCTGGGATATCACTTCTTTGATGTATACAGTATTTTGCATTAGGAAGTGAGTAAAAAGGGTACTTCTAAGAAGCAACATCCTGAATTTTTGAAGCTTACTTACCTTATCTTCACCTCATAGTTATAGAAGAACATCAAATGATACATAACAGCTAAATTTTTTCTGGTGTTACCTGGACACACTCTGATCAGGCAGAGTTCTATGCTTTCTTCTGGTGGTAAGTTGCAGGTAAGTAGTATGGAGAATAACAACTCCCACATAGCTATAGATAAGCTCAGTAACTTGCTTTTACTCTGGGGAGTCAGAAGCACAACTCAATAATAGTAAAACCCTAATGCCTCTGTTAGGATATCACGAGAGATATGGACATCTGGAATCATAAGGCTGCCAGAATCAGACTAATATATTTGCTTGGCAGAAGGCAATTAAAAGAAAATCTTTCTATGAAGCTGCCAGCATTTTGAAAATGCTCAGTGCCAACGAAGTAGTGCAGAGATCTTCACCTTGATGGTGAGTTTTGACATCACATTACTCATAGTAATTTCAGAGCTGTGTCCTCTGGTGCCTACGATCTCAAGCATAATGGATATTATAATTATTTAAGCAGAGTCCTGGATCAGAAGGTGGCTCAAGCAGAAATGTAGGGCAGACCTGGAAATAAGACTCAGGAGAAATAAATAGAAGAATAAAATAAGACTGGTAGGAGAAAACAAGTGTTGATAATAGCTACAGGTAGAATTATATAGTTATTGCTATCTGTGCTGAATTCAGTGGGTGCTCCTTCAACTATGGGTAAAGCAAGACATGTCAAAAATACTACACTAAATGAAACACTGAAAGGTACAGAGCTTCAGGGTACTTAAGAGTCATGTATTTCATTATAAAACATACAAAACAAGTTACAGCTGTCAAATTTAGACCATCAATTTAGCATCAGTAAACTACAGACAATCTTGTAAAACATCATGTTTTTTTCCTGTCCTCGGTGAATCAGGATATACTCGCTGTGGGACTGTAATCTATGTTACAAACCGCCAGGAAAAAAAAAAAAAAACAAAAAAACTTTGATTACCGCATCTGATATTTTTCACTAAGAACATAAGAAACAGTTTCTCCAAGGTAGTCTATTTTGTGAACCTTTTAAGCTTCTTTAAACAGGCATAAAAATTTCTTTTGCTTCTGTTTCCCCATTCTCATTCCCAGATAATATATTTTAACCCACTCTCACTTTCTTCTCTAATGCCTTATCCTCAATTGGAGTGGCTCTTAATTTTCACCAGAGAATATAAGAAGAAAATTAGGTCCATTATACATACATTCACATTAGCAGATGGGATTTCAGGTGAGACACAGGTCGATACAGAGGTACAGAAAAGAAACTGCAGTGTTTCAGCAGCCTCATAGGTTTTAACAGGGTGACTTTAAATCACCAGTGCCCTCTGCTGCTCTCAGCCTGGTCTTTTGATTTGTGATGTTTTTCCAGGCAGCCCAGTATAACTTGGACAGTCCCCCAAGCCTTTCTTAATTACTGCTTCCTTTTAGGATGATTCATGGCTGCTGCTATGCACAGAATTTTGTCCCTACAAGACACTACAGCTTCACCTGCCTCAGCACTGACATGGGTGTGCCACTGCAACAGAACACAGAAGGGTGGACTGGGTCCCAGAGCTTATTGCTGATTTGCACCATGGCTCTGCCTGGAGTGCTCTTACTGCCAAAAGCAAAAGCCTGAAAAGTTTTCAGGGAATTTTACTTGTCCCTAAAGGCCACAAACAGAAAAGGAAGGCTGTTTTTGCTTTAGCCTAGGAGGCTTGGTTTTGCAAGAAAAACCCTGTATAGCAAATAGACTAAATCTAATAAAATGAAAAATGATGGATAAAGAAACACAAGTAGTTACAATTTCAGCAGCTGCACAGCTTAATACCTACCTAGGGGGAAAGTCAATCAGCTAGTGCCTGATAAGAGTTTTCTTGATAGCATCAGCCATGTGGCTTATACAGCCTCTGAGGAGAGAGTGTTTGTTTTCCTTACCTGTGTAATTCATTTATTAGCCTAAATTTACAGCTGTCAGCATAGATTTAGAGCGCTAAACCTAAATGAACACACATTCTGAAGGTTTCAAGGACAGGCAGCTAAATGCCTAAGACAAAAGTAACAATTTTTTACACAGCAAAGCTAACTTCTTTCCATTTTGCTCATGTCACCATAAAAGTAACTGAACTCCTAGTAAAAAAAAAAAAATCTAGTCAGGAGTTCTGAATTTTGTTTCCATTTCCCTTCCTCAGTCATAGGAAGAAGTATGTAACCCCTGATATGATACAGTAACTACCACAGAACATGGAGAGACAGTCAGCTTAAGGTGGTGCACCTTTTTGAGACTGTAGTCTACTTTTGTATGCATGCCCAGAATCCTTCTGTACATCCACTTCTGTACAGGCTGCAATACATGACATAGGATATTGTGGACCTCTCTCACAGACAAAATAATGTTAATTACATTATTTGTTTGGTATGGCCTTCACTTAAAGGAACAAAAGAAGTTAAAAATGTTTATTATTCTATTGGACTAAATATTGGGTTGATTTTTAAAATAATATGGTTCCTGCCTCCAAGTAGTTTAATGAGCTAATTAAGGCTTAATTGAGCAAGTAGGACAATAGCAGAGGGAGTAGGAGACAGTGTGGGTGCTCCCCAAATTGACTGAACTACAGTCTTCTGCTTTCCCTTCAGAAGTGGTTGTTTGGGGGCAGGGAAGGGCCTTGGGGTTTTAGCAGGAAGGGCTGCTATGCACAAACACTGCTTTGACACTTATGGAGAGGAACTCTCATTCCTCTTCTTCTTGATCTTTACAACAAGCTAATGGGCACTGCAGGAAGCAGACACTTCTATTTCTGTTATACTGTTCCAGATGTCCTCTGCAGGGACTTGATGGCTTGCAGAACAGGCTTCAATTCATAACAAAAAAGCAGCCCTGCTGTCCACATCCAACTGTATCCCAGAACCATAGTATGGGATGTATGTGTGGCTGTCATGCATCATTTGGCCATTCTATACCAAGATACAAACAACTCTCCAATATAAAGCTATTTCGTGCTACTACCCTCAGCTTTCCTCTGAAAAGGATTTATTTTACTCATTCTTGAAAGCTGAGATGCTGCCTTTCCTATACATTAGTGTGGTCCTAGTGGCAATGCCAGACCATTGCAGTAAAAATGTTAGGCTACACAGAATAATTGTTCTGCTGACAAAGAACAAGACAGGCAGGTATTGAATAATACCAGCACTTCTTACCAAGGTCCACTTCAGTCGATAGTTCATCCTTCTGGTTTCAAACACCAGTGCATTGTTGGAAGTTTTTTGCATACTTAAGTGCTTCTCTTTGAGGCTTGGAAAACATGGTCTAGTGTGAGGTATTAGAGCTCATGGCAGGAGGGTTGGAACTAGATGATCTTAAAGTCCTTCCCAACCCAAACTATTCTATGATTCTGTGACTTGCTGTTTCACCCATCAATAAACTAATGTAATACAGTCTGTTTAAATTTCAGCATCTCATATAAATTTCATATTCTGTGCCATAAGCATCTCTCTGTTGGATACCACCCATTCTAGTGCAGGTCTCAAAGCTCTAACTTTAACAATCCCAATATTTGATTCAGCTCCACAATGGTCTTTTTTGGCTTTGATCTATTGATAGACTGATTCCTCACAAAGTTATTCTGCTATCATCCCCTGCTTAAAGAAGAGCTTCAACATCAACATTAATCTGCAAGCATTCATTTATCCCCACACTGGTGATGTCAGAGTCAAAGTTCTTATATATGGCTTTTCCAACTCAGGATACACTGCTGTGAATGTCTTTATGATCAGAGAAAAGTTTTTGAGCTGTGTCTTTTATTTTTTAACAACATTATGTTATAAGAAATGAAATTGTCCCTGACAAGTCTCCACCTAGCTTCTCAGTCTGGAGGATCTCTCACTGCATGTCGTCTGCATACTGGATGAGCTCTTCAGGGCCCATAACCAGCCAAGTTCTGCAGCACCTTCTCCAGCTCCCACTCTACTTTTATGCACTGGTCCCTAGTGGCCGGCATCAGGCCATGCTGTTTCTCCTGGTTTTGTACTGAAATGTTTTGTAAACATTTAACCATATGAAAGGGTTCCCCCTCCCGCAACAGGAGCCTCAGTTCTCACATAAACCATGACACAACCACTCAGCAGCCAAAATACAATGAGGTAATTATTCCCAGCCTGGAATATCCAGCTTTACATCTGTTTTAGCAACAGTTTTCTCTATCTTTAAAAAAAGCCATTTTGTTTTATATCCTGCCAACTACACCTAATTGTTCCACTGACATGCAGGGTACACAACAAAATGACCACACGTTAGCTGCATAACATGCACTGTTTATTAAACAAGCATACTAAAGTGAATAAGCACACTAAAGCAAAGCATACTAACAGAAACCAGGTATACATCTCTCCATATACAGTAAATAAGTACAATAAAGCAAATCATATATCTCTATATATAAAAAGAAAAGCACAGAGGAAAATTAAGCTGGGAAAAATTAAGCAGAAGGAAAAAGATGAGAAGCCCTATTGCAGCCAAATCTGAACCCCCACCTATGGGTGGATGTACCACATAGGAATTTTCCCAATTACCTGAGACTCCTGGCATCAGTTCTGATTTGTTTTATTGTACTTATTTACTATAGAGAGATATGTACCTGATTAGTGTTAATGTGCTTGTTTGCTTTACTGTGCTTAATAATTGACACTCTGTAAGGAGCTAATAATGGGGAGTGTAACTGAATGAATCTAATCTAGTTCTCTGTTCAAACATCTAAGCAACATAATTTTCTTGCATTTCAATGTCTGCATGATTGAAGACCAGTCAAGTCAGAATGAAAAAAAGGTCTGTGATAGGTGGAATGGTCATGTTTCCTGATAAGCCTAACTGTTCAAAACCAGACTGTTTTAAAAGGAGTCTTTTGGCAGTAGAGATCACAGATTTGCAGTACTCTCGCTTGAGTCTCAGGATTTAACTGCCAAAATCAGACAGTTCACGTCATGGACATTGTAATTGACTAGTTATTGGCACCAGATTTTGACAAAAGTAAAGCAGGTTCTTGTCAGCACGTGCATCACAACAATGCTCTGTTCATTGACACATTACTTGTTTGTGATGGAAATCATAGAATCATAGAACAGTTAGGGTTGGAAAAGACCTCAAGATAATCTAGTTCCAAACCACTGCCATAAGCACTAAGCCATGCCACCCAAGGCTTCATCCAACCTGGCCTTAAACACTGCCAGGCAT
>JBAFWW010028205.1:0-26775 GCA_036873685.1 Agapornis canus
GGGAGAGGGAGAGGGAGAGGGAGAGGGAGAGGGAGAGGGAGAGGGAGAGGGAGCGAAGCGAAGAGAAGTGCTCCAGGACCTTTTTCTTGTTTTCTAAAAGAGGTCCATAACTTTGGAATTGTCTCCATATGTTGTCCCAGAAATCCATGGACAGTTGAAATCTGCCACAGACATGTTTCAAAGCTCATCTCTTTTGAAGGAACTTGCTGATTTTATGTGTTACACCTTCTAGAAGATATTTTGTGCACACGCATCTGTAGCCTGATTCCTGTTTTCCTTGATGTCAAAATCTATTGAGAATTCTCACATTCTTGGGAGAATAAATATCACTTTATCCTGATCTCAGGATTACGTAAGAATTTTAAAGGATTCAAGGTACTACCCCTCTCAAATAGAGGAAGAAAAATCTGGTCAAACTTAAATATGACACTTTCAACAAGATTACAAGTTTCAGACTGATTACTAGGTTAAATAACATTGTATTCGGAAAACTTCAGTTATACTCTATGCAGGAAAACAGGAATTATACCCCAGGAATTATAACAGGAATTATACCCCAGGAATTATAACAGGAATTATAGTGGGGTTGTGCTGGCATCAATAATCTCGTTATTAATAAGCCTCAGCTGTATTGTAGCCCTTTCTTTTTTGTTAGCTCGAGTTTATATTTTGCAGTTTTAAATGAATCCATTGTGCAATGCTGTCACTTGTGCATACAGACACAAAGGTGATTGCCTAATTAAACAGTAAAGCTACAAGAAGCAAATTAGCACCAAGGCTCTTTAGAAGAAAATTGCATAAGGAAATGATCTGTTAATAAAATACTAGAAGTCAAATGAATCAGCTTACAAAAAGAGATGCATTTCAGCATGGTGTCATCCCAAAGATACACTATTTAAAAGAAGGCTTATATTTGTGTAAATAACTCTGAAATTATATGGCCTTAAATTGCTACAAAACAATGAGGATTTATAATTTTAGAAGAGATTATTTATGTGATACATCTGATGGGTTTCATTAGTTCTAAGTCTGGTTTTATTTGTTCTGTGGCAAGAAAATGCTTGATGTATTTTGGTTTTAAACAGCAGTGTCTGTCATTGACAGATGTTTACTGCATCCAGCCGACCCTGAGGGAGATTTACCTATTGATTATTGGATTTTACACAGCATAATAATTTACCACTAATTATTATTTTGATAAGGTCAAACTGGAGGCCAAATATTTCTTGGATGGAAAAAAAGGCAATGAGACAAAACAGGATCTTTTCATGAAATATATATAACATGTACTTTACTTGTAATGTATGTTTCTATCACCTCCAAATGTATTGTTCAGTTATGTAAAAAGTAAGTTTCTCATTTGAAGTAGCACTTAGCAGTTTTAATACATTTGAATATATCTTTCTTCATTCACAGAACTATTAAAAACTGAACTTTAATTGGGAGCTCAGGCTTAGCAGTATCAATATGCAGCAGGTTCTGCAATCTGTCCATGTCTCTTTAGACAATATGGTCTTTCCAGTGCTGTTTCCTGTGAGGACTGAACATCGTAACTCCAGAAAGACTGAGAAATTGAGACAAGCAAATGGCTAAGTCAAATTAAGGTAATTTTTCTGTTCAAAACAAAGTATGAAGGCAGGTAGGTATTTTGGTGCTAATACACTGCAGAATTAAAACCTCTGTGTCTTTCTGCTTTATAATTACAGAAGAATTTTAATTATCAGATTTGGAGGGGTGTAATGACTTGCTATCATTCACCCTTTGGGTGACTACATTCTGTCATAAACTTTGTCATGTACAAAATACTTTTTTCTAGCTTTCAAACGGTTTCATAAAAACTTTAAACATATTGTGACAGAAATAGAAATCAGTATTATGTCACTGACAGCATCTTTGTCTTCCCTAAGGGGGCTTTAAAATTGCTATTTTCATACAAAGTGGAAAGCAACCTAAACTGCTTAGAAACTATATTTATATTCTCTTGACTGCAGGGTGAAGAGAAAGAATGTCAGAGGTGAGAGGAAATTTCATTGCATATAAAAAATTCTAAATCTTTTGGAGTTGATAACAAGAAGGAAATAAAAATTTTTACTACACAGCTTTCAAATGATGGTTTGGCTTTGCTGAACACTGCAGCACAAGAGCTGGTAAATACCTGGAAACAAGCACTCATCCTAAATTTCAAGATGGTGTCTACAACTAGTGTTTGCAACCAGTAATATTATTAACTGCAGTTAAAGATATCCTGTCAAAACTGAAATCAGTTTATACAGCATGCATTCCTATATCTTAAAATGTTCCTAATATTCTTAAAAAAAAACCCAAAAAACAAAAACAAAAACAAAAACAAACATGGGAACAGCAGATAATTTTCACTGAGGTTATATAATAATAATTAATTAATTTGCAAACATTTTGATATTTCCTTGCTTTGAGGAATCAGTGACCATAAATTAAAACACATCCTCTGAAACAAGTCATCACTTTTAAGAAGAACTGACAAATGATTGACTATGCATATAGTTTCTATCCTACTGTGTGGCAAACAGCAGTACTTAATTTTCTACCACAGTTAAGGGATCAATGTGAATAACAATGTAGTGAACTAACATATTTTCTTCAGAATCCTATCCCTCACAATGTTAATATTACAAAAGTTTCAAGAATTCTGTTCCTGAGCTATGCTAGGGTTGCATTTGTGATCTGCTTGATTTGCATGCTGCCCTACATCTGACAGTCATTTCTAAATGATGATTGAGAAATTTCTTGTGCACAAACTCCACTAAGTCTTACTGCTATCACTGCAGAGGGATGAAAACTGCTCTCCTACTCATTTTTGAAGATATAAAGACTCCCTTTTTGTACTTTGAATCACCAACACGAAGTTACCATCAGGGTAGCAATGAATACAAATATAGATTGACTAAAAATATATTTACAATATAAAAATGCAAATTTAAACCATTTCTTCCATCCCTGATGTCCAATAATGCACCCTATAAAGGTGGTATTCAGCAATGTTATTTGCCTACTGTTCTTATGGGTTTGTTTTTTTTTTTTATTTGTCATTTCAGATTTAAGCAACTGGTTCAGAAATTTAAAGAAGAAATTTAGGCCTTTTAGGGTTTTATTAAGTTACTGCATAGATCTAATTATGTGAAACCTAAGTTAAATTTGAAACTAATATATTAAAACCTAATATTCCAAATTGTATATATACTGCTCAGCTTCAAATGGTAGGTGATTTGGGAAAAGAAAGAACTAAAGAAATAAAAGAAATAAAAACAAAAAATCAGAATTCCAATTTGGGGCACAAACATAGTTTGTTCAGAATTTACAGTCTCTTTTTTGATAGGTCATTTAGCCACCAAATTGTAGTCCCAGTTTTGGAAATGAGGAAATTGTTTAGCAGCAGTCTTTCACCTCTGTTCTCCTCTAAAATTTACATTCAGCCTTTACCCTTCAGTCTGCCCATTTCACTTACCATTTTGGCACCTTCTTTCTGGCATCTTCTTAGTGACTCAGAACAAATCAGCACCAAATTATAGATTATCTTCCCATATTCATGCACATGTCCTGCTGAGACTAGAAGAAAACTCCTTGAGAACACTGGTGAAGGAAGCTCACTTGCCTCTGTGTCTCACAGCCCTCTCGTATTTCAGAGCAAAGTACTCACTGCACCTTTTCAATAAGTTATAATAGAATAGCTAAGATGGCACAGATTTACTGTCTGCACAGTCACTCGTGACCCTCTCCAGTTCAGTTCGTTGCTCTCTATCACCCTACTAGCATAATAAGTAGAATTTTCATGTGTAAAGCCTCATCTGTGATCTCTAGATCAGGTACATAATTCAATCTTGGAAAAAGAGAGGAGAGCCTCTCTTCCTTAAAGCTTTTTAGCTGATTCTTAGCAGCACTCTTCTCAGGCTGCATTTTACCTTGAAGAGGAGGTTTAATCAGCACATGCATACGTTGCTTCAGGTTGTTCTACAAAAGTTTGATAGATTGAGCCTTGAAATTCCTCATAGGACAAATGAGCAAAAAAATCTGTGTCCCTTTTGAAGAGGGTTGTTGGTAATTTTTGTAGGGTTTTTTTCTCTCACAAAGAAATTAAAGAATGGATATTGTAAGATGTTGGAACTATGGTCTCTTAAAGTCCCAAAACCTCAAGGCACGTTTTGCTTGACACTGGATAAAAGCAAAGAGGAGTTGTGTTTCAGAGACTTAAAGCCTTATTTGCAACAGAAGTCTACTAGCAAGTCTGATGAAAAGGAGGACATGGAGAAGGCTAACCATAAAAAGGTCATGCAGTCATCTAGTTTTTCTATCACATCTTGATGTCTTAGATGATGTCTCATATCAAAAAATTTATTCTTAATTCTCATCTCATTCTGGCATGATTTAGCTGTCATGGACAATTTAGTCTTTTCTGTACCACAAAAAGATAACCACAAAAAAAAGGGAAGACAATGTAAAGATGCTTAAATCTTAAAACTCCCAAATAAGATGTTTGGTAGTGCAGAAGCCTTCCTAAAGTTCATTTATTTAAGTAACACATTAAAAAATGGCCTTCCTTCGGAAACAATAAAATTTCTTGAAAGAGTTTGAGGAGAAAAAAAAAAATACTACTGCTGAGAAGCACATAAGCTTAAAGGGGAATCATGGAATTATTGAATCAACCAGGTTGGAAAAAACCTTTAAGATCATCAAGTCCAACTATTCCCCAGCACTGCCAAGGCCATTTGATCTCTGGAAATTAAAACTAATTACCAAAAGATCTGATGGAATTTTAAAGCTTTTTAAAGGTATGTCTAATGTCATATTTCTGAACTGCAAGTGTGATGTAACTTGCACTCAGCTCACAGTTTTGGGGTCTGAAACTTCATCAGCTAGATCCTTGTCTTTAAAAACAACAAGTTAAAATATGCTCAGAAGTGGCATTCTGATGAATGACATGAGAACACTCACCAGCTCTCCACAAGCTTTTCTACCCCAGCCTGCTAATATTTCAAAGTTTTGTCAGTATCAAAGAGGTCCCGTTTCTTTTTATAGCCATTTTTCTCAGTAAAAACTGTCGTGGTTTAAGCCTAGCCACACTATAGTTTTGTGGTAACTATCTCTGAGATGAAATCCTGGTGAAAATGAGTCTCTGATAGTCTCAAAAACATTTTAGGACTTCCAGGCTCCACCTTAATCTATCCTTTGATCTGCTCTTGTATATGAGAGGTATAAGAAAAACTTATGTACACTGGAATTTTGCATCTTAACTAAAGAAAGAGTGCTGCTTTCACCCTATGCTGAACATACCTAGGCAGAGCTGAGAAAAGGTGTCTTTGTTAACAGAACTGGGAGACCATCAGGACAGTTGGCTATAATTAAATTCATCATCCTTTACACTAAGTGTTAAAAATATGAGGAAAATAGGCTTATCTCTAATAATAAAAAAAAAAAATAAAGAAAGATAAAGAAGGAAAGAAAAATGTTTCCATGAAAACTTTGAGAATAAGAAGTTATCAAAAATAGGGACTAGAGGTTTGAGTGGAATTTCAATGGACTTTTTATTTCCTTGCTGCTGCCTGCATTCCTCCAAGAAATGTTAATCTTCCCTCCCTGGACAGAGAAGTCAGAGCTCCCTTTTACAATGAATGCAACATGAATATAACCAGTCTCTAATTCCAGTTTTCCGACATTTATTGAGGGAGAAAAACAAACAGTAGGGAAGAAGGGAGGTGGCAAATGGACTAGGAGGCAGAGGAGAGAAATTGTGCATGTATGTGTGTGGGAGAGCAGAATAAATTCAGAAAAAGAAAAAAGTTGGCTTTAAATCTCCTTTCTCCCTTAGCCCACATATCTGTGCAGCATCAGATTTTGGTCCAGCATCCAACATCAAGACTCATTTTCTGTTGGAATACTGATTTATAAGGCTCATTTAAGAGCTAACTTCCTTTAGCAGAAACTATGTTATATACAACTGCATCAAAAATTGCTTCTTCTGCAGGTAGTCAGGATCAGGAAACTGATAATAAAAAGAAAGGGAAAAAAAAAAAGAGAAACTAGAAGAAAAAGGAGAGAGGAGGCTGATAAGGTAATTGAAAATATGTAACAGCGTTTATAAAATGCCATACAGCAATATATTCAAAATACCAGAAAGAACCTGCCTGAGCCATTTTTTTTCTTCCTGCTATGCTTTTGCTGTTAGAAAATAATAAGGGGGAAATACGTTGCAAAAAATCACTAAAATTTTACTACTGAAAGGAACCTGAATCTTATGATTGGTAAACAATATTTTATGAAATTATGAGTTACTGCTTCACTGTTGCCCTTTCTAACGCCTGCAGAATAATCACAGTGTGCATAAATATTCTATCAAAAACACCCATGAGAGTTATGGCCATAAAACACTTTTACTTTGTTGCAGTATATTTACATTTAAAAGATACAGTTTAATTGATGACAAGGAACTGATGAAAATGAGCAAGGTGACTCCTGACTATCTTTTAGGTGCATTAATTTTGAAACAAACCTTATTAAAAAAAAAAAATAAAAAAGTGCATTATTCTGCCTGGATAAATAAATGAAATCATTCATCATTTTTAGTCATCAGTTGTGAAAAAGATGATCTCATTCCAAAAAAAAATGAGAGTAAAATTGGCAGATAAAAGAATTATCTTTCAGGAGAAGCAGCCTTCTAAATTAGATTGCCCCTTTATGAGTAAGCAGAAAAGATTACTATGAAGACTAAGCAGTTCTACAGAAAAAGGCCTGGAAAAACACATCTTCATTGCAGGAAGAGTTTTAAAGACAGCACCTTATTACTTCTGCTCTTTTAAGAGAGTTTCACATTCTGGAATTCAAGGAACCATTTGTGGAGTGCTAATACACTGAAACAAGTACGAGAAAATAGCAAACCTGGTAGGAAATGGAAACTGCGATACATGGATATTTCCAAAGATTTTAGAGAAAGTATTAAATATTAGTCCTGAAATAACTACTGGTTCTGGGGCTTCTGTTTATATTAGAAGCATGGATCTGATCCTAAATTTTTTCTTGAACATAGAAAAGCATGGAAGCACCTTGCCAACTATTCCCTACATATATGGGGTAAAACAAGGGCTTTAGACTCATGACTTTCCAGGGTCAGCAGAAAGTTTCTTCAAGAGTCTATAACCATCTAGACAAAAAAGAAGCTTCAGCAAATGGTGGGCTTGCTGGTAGCAATGCTGTACTAGAGCTCATTTGTTCAGCTAAAATTTTATTTTTAAAGAAGTAGACAAGGGATAGAGACACAAGAAAGAAAGGCAAAACACTGGATGCTTTCCATTTCTCAAAGTGAAGATCCAAATGTAACATCAAGATGATGCTAATATTATACAAGCTTGCTGCACTGCACCAAACTCACAGAACATACTGCACTACTTAAAACGCTGCCACACTCTCTCTACAAGCAGGCTGACATAAAAAAGCCTCCTAAGTTATTTCTAGCATTAAGCTGTTCATCAGTCAGAGAAGGCATTCATTTCATCATCTTAAAGGGGTGTAATATATTGCTGTGTTATCCATTCATTGTTGTACATCCAACATTACAGTGGTATGTAAAACTAAAATCCAAAATAACAGTGCTTTTTTAATGCACAGAAGCTTCCTTTTATGAGTAAAAAGACAGTGTTTCATCACCTGCATCGCTGACGTTAGGTCCACACGAACTTTCTATTATAGAGGATCATGCAGTTTTACAGCATGACACAGGATGAATAGGGCAATAAATAGGATGAATGTCACGTTACGATGCAGGAACAAAAGAAACAAAGTGTTGAAACATTTATAATACATACATATATCGGCCTTTGCACAATTAAAATATTGATATCTGCATAATTCTAGATGATATCTGCATACTTCTAGATGAGAAGCCTCTTTGCAGCAGAAACATACAATATTTGCCTCCCCCACCAGTGTAAATTTTTTCAACTACAATAAACATAGAATCATAGACTAATAGAATGGTTTGGGTTGGAAGAGATCTTAAAGCTCATGTAGTTCCAACCTCTCTACCATGGGCAGGGACACCTTCCACTAGACCAGGTTACTCAAAGCCCTATTAAACCTGGCCTTGAACACTTCCAGGGATGGGGCACTCACACCTTCTCTGTTCCAATGTCTCACCATCCTCACAGTAAAGAATTTCTTCTTAATAATCCCAATGTTTAATTTTCAAGTCCCAACCCAATATGCTGGCAGAGGTTTCTGCCCATTTGCCCTTACATTTAGATTGCACTGGCATCTTCCATATCCCCAGTACAGGGGACAGCTCATCAGGCAGACTTTATGCATTAGCTAGCTAATTAACACCTCTAGAAAAGGTTCAGAGATTTTGGTTAGCTCATCTACCTATTGGGCACTAATATACCTGTCCAAGCCGTGGAAAATCCTCCACCACTCTCTTTCACAGGTTTTAGCTAGATCTGTGTAGCCTTGTTTTTGAAAAGAAGAGCATCATCTGAAGGATTCAAGGCAAGCTGCACAAGCTGGTTTCAGGGACAGAGGTTGTCTCCTGGCTCATTTTTTACTCATAAAGACATAACCAAGCAATTCAATCTACAAAGAGACTGAGGAGTCACTAGTTACATGTACAGAGCAGGAGAGTTTGACGCATAGATGATGTCTAAGTCTCTTGTAATGGCAAGGAGGAAGTCAGCTAGAAACACCAAGATGATTTTAGCTGGTGATCTGTAGTCCATGTTGCAGAAAACAGTGGAAAAGTCCCCAAGGTCTGTGCCTGTCAGAGCTGGGGTACCTAGCTTGTGCACCTGAGTCTTTATAATGATGTATCTTCTCATGATGTTCTGCTTTGGGTGACCCTGTAAGATTTTTTTTCCTTCAAACAAAATCCTTCCAGTTTCCTGTTTTCCTTACTAACAATCAACAGTCTGTCAAGGACCACAGACACCCTTAGGGAAGGTAATGCAGACTGTAGCAGATCTGCTCAAAGCACTTATTTTTCCACAGACTACCATAAATCTCCATTTTAAGATTTAAAACTGATGACAGATGCCAGACCAGATCGTCCTCCCTCAGGTGCACTGGGGCAAGTGCCAGGGTCAGACAATTCTGTGCTAGAAACTGGATGAGGAGCATGACCTAATTCTAGCACATGCACCCTTCTTGTGCCAGAAGTAACTCCAGTGGTATTACTAGCTGTGTCCCATATGGCCTATCTCTGTTCTTGTTTTGACACAAAAAACATTGCACATTACTAATACCCCACCACTAACCCAGTGGATTTACTATTTCTATGACTTCCACAAGAAGCACCTCAGTCAGGAAACCTAAATGTTAAATAAAATGGAATAACCTGCATAGCACTAATGAAGCTATTATATCAAAGCCAAATTTGGTTTTAGGTAATTTTCTATAACTAAAGAAATGTCTTTCCTCCTTTGACGGTACACTGAATTTTTCTGCTTATAAATCCTTGACAGTGTACACAGACACTGGAAGTGTTCCACAGACTCTTCCACAGCAATGAACTTGCATTGATAAAAGCCTTTTGAGCAGTTAGAAAAAGGGAAGTACACTGAGGATCTGAACATACTGAACAACAATGAGAAAGAATAGGGTGGATGACAAACTGTACAAAGGTGAGATATTAAAGTAAGAGGGAAGGAAAAACAGAAATGAGAATGCTATGCTGTAGTTGTACTGAGGAATCTGCAAGCCTTAAATGCTTGTCACTCACTTAGGAGAAGAGAGGGAGGAGAAATAAGTCAAAAATATATTATGTATCTACAGGCAGGGTATTTTTATATTTAAAACCATCTGTCTTACAAAAGTTCAGGTCGCAGCATTCAGTTAGATAATTATAAGCCCTTCCAAAGACCCAGTTTTAGTAGAAAATGCTAACTTGATATGAGTTCCTGGCCTGAAATAGCTGTAGGCTTTGCTAAGGCATAATGGAGGAAAAACGGATGTGGCCAAAAAGCCTTCCAGCTTCAGAATTTTCTGCTCTCTAAAGGAAGGTAGAGTTGAAATTGTAAGATTCTCCAAGTCACTGGGTCCCCAGTAGCCCTGGGATCTGTGATTCAGAGTGCCAGGGGCAAGACAATGAACAACATCCCTCAGTGAATTTGGATATTGGACTTTATTTAACATCCAGTGATTCAAGAGTTTTACTCTACTTGATTATGAGACACCCACTCTTTCACCTATAGTTACTAGGTCTCCCATCTCTTTCCATCAGGGAAGTCACTGCTGGCTGAGGACAGTTAGGCAGAAAGTCAAGTTGGCACACAGATCTAGGCATCCAATTATCTGCTGTCTCATGGCATTCACAATTCAATCCAATTTTTCACCTATGACAATTACTCTGCCTCATACCAGGCAATGTCACCTAAAAACTAAAAGCCCTGTATTTTGTACCTACAATACACATCTGAGAGCGTGAAAATGCCAGTTCCTGCCACAAAGACTCAGTTATGCTAGATGAACATTTCTCAGCTGAGTTCACAGCAGATCCTTCTCATATGCTAGTGAGGTTGCTGTACATGGATATATGAAGTAAGAAAGAAGAGAAGCTTTACTCCTCCTTAGTGAGCCATGCCTACCAGGTGGTACTGAGCACTTTCCTGGGAGGTTGGAAAATGAGCCAACATTTGTGAATTGCTGCCTGAGCACTTCACCTGTCGAGCCTCACTGCAAACCATTCTCCTCCTATCTCCTACACCCTCCTGTTCCCGCAAGCTGCCTTTTGATTCCTGGACATCTTGGCATGGTCCCTATCCTTCCCCACATATTCTGATGGCTATCTTACACCAGATTGCTTCGGTTTCCTCCTCCTTCTCTTCCCCATGATCAGTTTCAGAGTGTGAGCCAGTATTATGAGCAGAGCTTGGCAGCTTGTCTCATCTTTTGCTCATCAAGAGTTTGGGGCCTTGGCCCCACAGGAATCAAGAAACAAAATTTTGTCGCAGGCTTCTCCAACTCTGAACAGCAGCAGCAGGCACAAACACATTGTACTTAGTGTGCTCAGTCTATGCCAGCAGTGTTGCAGAGAGTTAAGGAGAGGAAGCTTAGGTTTGGATCCAAAAGGGGCTTAACTGCAAGGTATTCTACTGCAGCAAGAATGAAAAAGCCTGTATATTCACAGCAGTCAGATTGCAGTTGCTGGAAAAATTTTACAGTCCATGAAAGCAACTCACATGCTGCTCATCCAGGGTTAGAGAGCATTTGAACAGCAGTTTCCACATCACAACTTTGTATACTGGCTTTTGAATTCTGCTTGAAATGTATTTAGATTTTGACATACTCCTTTTGGGTCCAGTCATTTCTGTTTCAGATTCCTCAAATGTGCCTGGTAATATCATTAAAAAGTCTCAGCCACAAAGGCCATGATTGATGTGATCTGGCACCCACATGACTTGCCAGATATAATACCATTATACACTCCTCACTTTAACACAGATGCCAGAACAAGTCTGCCTTTCTCATTTGCAATAACATGGGACAGACATGCAGGAGACAGTTTACGGCAGCTAAGGCAATGATAGGCAGTTGCTTCTTATTATGAAACAGTGACACATAGCACAATCAGGAAAGATAAAAGAAGTATTCAGGATTTGAAAGGATAATGAAAGACAAAGTTTTCTGTTTGGAAATACAGGCTAAAAAAGGAATTCTTACAGACCCTTATGTATCTTTTTCTTCTAAAAGATTCTGAAATGCTAGAATAATGTTGCAGTATCCACTGACACCCTTTACAGAAACAACAGGCTCAGAAAGAAAACAGTTCATGCTCAATCCTTTTCCAAAGCAAGGCAACCCTGAGAGGCTATCAAGAACCTGTAACATCTTCTCATGGAGGACAGTCCTTTAAATATTGCCCTAATTGTAAAATGAGTGGTCAGGTTAGTGAGCACTATCAGCTTCCTCAGAGAACGATGAGCCCAGACTGGATACTCACACTTGAATGTGCCCAAAAGTGTCCTTTCTCAAGATGCTCTGTCTAGGAGTCAAAAAATACACCAGATTGTTTTTTAATGTGAACTGGCATCATGAAATGTTCCATTAAGGTTAATGACATAATCTTCTAAGGTGCCAAGCAAAACACAAGAGTCAAATTTCCTTTTACCTTGAGAATGTATGTTGTTTGAAATGACAGACAGCAATACAGCCCTCAGATTCCCCTGTAATCATCTGCTTTTGAGTCAGAGATACATAGGAATAAAAAACAGTGCCACATATACATTAAAAAGCCTCAGTGTGTACCTTCTATGCATAGTTCAGATATCTAGTACTGCTTTATCACAAGTTCTTAAGACATCACATTATTTGGGCTAAAATAGCAGTGTCTTGGGAAAGGAAGGAAATCATAAATATCTAAGTCAAAGAATTTTTGAATGACAAGGAAACAGAAAAGAGAAAATACAATGCATATAGTTATTATTATCCTCTCTACAGATATAGTCATAGTCTTTTTACAGCTTTTTGGTCTTGCAGCACTCTGAAGCTTCAGACACTTGTGTGGATTACCCATAGATCTGCATTATACCTCTTCTATTTACAGCATCTGCTGAAGGCTGACACCAAAAGAATAACCAAGAGTAACACAAACCATCAACTAGCCAAGTCCTCAAGCAGGAAGCAGATTCTTGTAATGTGACAAGACAAAGGGCAAGATGCTTTTCTAGTATGGATAATCCTATGTGTGGGCATGGGAAAATACTGAATATTGAGTTGTTAAGTATTGAGTTGTTAAGTATTAATATTTTTATATGTTAAGTATTAGTATTTTTATTACCACATCATCATCAAAGCCAACAGCAAGAGCCTGGGTCCCTGTCTTACCACATCCACTTCAAAGATCCCTATTATGATGTTAATGCTCTCAAGATCACAAGGCACCACAACAGATCAAATGATGGAGATTATAATCAGATCATCTACAAAACAGCCATCTGACTTTACTCAACCTTATAAGATATGGAACACAGCATCTGCATTAGATCTCACACTAAATGCTGCAACTGCATACTATACAGAGAGATAATGAAGGACAGACTAATACTGAACAATGTCTTCCTGCAGAGGAATAATCTTGATTGCTTCTGTGCCGAGAAGTCACAACAGATGATAGTTTAAACACCAGCCTTTAATGCAAGTTACCTCACAGTAGGAGAAATAGAACTGTTCTGTCTACAACAGCTACACAAGCAGTAACAATTATACAATATTTGTGTAATCACTAGGCTTAAACCACATAATACAAATCTAAGCAAACAATTTCCCTGACTATATGAGAGATTTTAAAGGACATTTGTTCTGCCTAAAAGTCAGATGGAATGACTGCAAATATGCAAATCGAGGTATTTTTATTAGCAGTACATGAGGAGAAATGTTCATTCTCCTTCCATGTTATTTGTGATTAGTTCGACAACTGCCATGACATCAGCATCCCACAATCCCGAGCCAGATACTCAAAGTCAGAATGCAAGGGTTACAACATAAGGAAAAATGTTTATTGCTGTACACTGATAATTGCATAGTATTCCTGCACTGTTTGAGTCTCTTTTTCAGCAGACCATAAAATGTGACAAAAAAAAAGTTAAAATTATGTTGATAACATCTATAACAAAGACATAAAGACAAGAAGAAGCCTACAGCAGGAAAAGTGCATGTATAACTTCTTTCATGTTTCCCAGCTTCCCCCCCCCCCTTACTTTTCTTTAAGAGCAAACAGTGGAATATTGTGGAATATTGGAATATAGTGGAATATTGGAATAGCATATTGTCTAAGTTTACATGGCTTTGCTAGTTTATATTTTTGTCTTCATACAAGAATCTACATTCTTATGTTCTCTAAAAAATTTACATTTACAGAAAAATGCAGGTCAAAATAACTAACATTTTAACATAAAAGTACAAGATACCATTGACAGTACACTCAGATTTTAATTGCTTCTCATTATTTCTTTTAGTGTAGTTTGCTTATCTGTGTATGTTCTTGTGCAGAGGCATATGCACAACAAAAGAAGCTCAAAGCAAGTGATTCAGACATCACTCTGCCATTGTACCTAGCACCAAATTTTGCCTCGGTACAAGCTAACTATAATTTGCTGTTGTTTCAGCTTCAGCAAAAGACCTTCTTGTGTCATCAAGAAAACACATTGTTTGAATTAGTGGAATTGATTTCAACTGGAAACAGTCGCACCAAAGCACGTAGTTGCTCTGCCTGTCCAAGGGTTACTCTGGTGCAGGCAAGCTGAAGGCTCAGGTGGGCAAACAAAATTCCAGCAATGAGCTAAAATTCATGATTGCTTACAGCTAAAAAAGGCCTATGGAATTAAAGGACACTGATTTCAATGACAGCCTAGGTAATTTTGGAGCCCACATCTCATCCTCATGCAGCATTTAAGAAGACAGGGAAATACTGCTACATGCAAAGGTGCCTTGGCCAAGAGGCAGGCTCCATATAAATTTCAGCTGTATCCAGAGACTGAAATCCCTTTAATTTCAGCTAGTAGAGACCTGTCATTGGGCCAGTCACCATCCCCAGTAGCCAGTTACTGCACAATCGCTAAACGCCAGGAAATTCCCAGGTATGCTGTAGGTTATTGGTAAAAACATTTTACTAGATTTTTTTTGTACTGTTGTAGTGAGAATTGTGAACGCCACAGTTACTCTGTATGCTGACAATTTATTAGGTTTCCTGTTTGAAAAACTGCAGGTGGTAATAGAATCTGCAGAAATTTAAGACATGTTCACAGTTTGATGTGATGGAGTTCATAAAATATAATTACCATGTGGTCATATGAATACTGTATTATGAAGGTATCTTAGTCTGATTTTATGAACTCCCTGTGTACATCTTTCTCAAACAACAGCTTGGATTTTAATTGTACAGCTAGCCTGACATATCTATTAATATTTTTACTTCCATTTCCATATGAAATCTAAAACAGTGGTGGCATCACTAACTAATAGAGATTCTTGAATCTTGAAAATCTGCTGTTAAAATGGTCCAAGAAAATGGTCAGATCAGGGAACAGAAGCCAGGGAAACTCAAAATAAGAAATAGCTTATTGCCAGATTAGGAACATCAGTCCAGCTATCAAGATCTCTAACTGAACCAAACTAGGAAAGGAGGATGAATTGTTTAAAGGTATACTCTATCTCTAGGTGAGATAAAGGAGACGATTTAAGCATACAGAGCAGTAAATCAGGTTCTCCATCTACAGTTTCATGTAGAAGTTAAAGGTGGGTGCTGAGAGTCTCCAGTGTCTCAGGAAACCACAGGAAAATGGTGCTGCTTCTGGCAAACAGCATGCTCAGGGGGCCTCAGTTCACTCCACTTGTCATGTAGCTGAAACTACAGCCTCTTGTTGAAGCATTAATAAACCACAAACGTTTTTTTGATCAAGGGGAATACAGAAAGAGGCCGGAACTGGCACATACCCAAACTAAAGGAAGCTCCAGGGAAAACATGGTTTCATTTTCACTGTACCATATGGCAAGAAAACATGCCTTCAGAACACCCTTTCTGGTAGCTAAATTAACTAGGGCTGTGCCATGATGGGATGCAATATGACATTTAACTTCTTTTGCTATTTGTGGCTGTTAGTTTGGAATACAATGCCTCAGAATAGCTCCTGTTCATTTATTTATTTTTATCTAGCTCTTCATTGAGAGATTGCCATAACTGCATGCAAGAAAATAAGATGCATGAGTAATTGTCACTTCTGTACTCTTTTAAAATGAAATGCATTTAATTGTTCAGCATACCTGTCATCCTTATCTCATCTCTAAGCTGTAGAATTTCCAGCTGTTAGTACCTATTGTAAATCATGTGTATAAACTCTGATATGCCCAGCATCTCAGAGTATGTATTTTCCATGTATCTCAGTGCATCCTGCAGCATTTGGTGTATGAAACATGCAGCAGAGAACCAATTTGCCTTTTATTGAATCAAGCCCTCAAAAAACAAACAGAAGTGGAGATCCATTGCGAAAGGACCTTTAAAAAATCCATCAAAAAGCAAAGACTATGCAATGAATAAATTCATTCCAATAAATTGTGCCTGCAAAGACCAAATCAAATTCACTATTTTCTCAAAGGTAGTAGGAAATTTTAATAGTCTGTTTATGTAACATTTTCTCCCAGTCCTCCTATTCATTTAAGGAAGACACTTGATACAGTGTCAGCATAGTATTAGGAAGAAAGGAAAACACACAACTGTACAGATCCTCAAGATATGGCAGCCAGCTCCACTACCTCAGCTCTGTCTATTTACCTTTTTGTTCTAATCTACTTTTTGTAAAGTTGCATCCCTACTTCTGCTGAGCAAATGCACAGTTCTCATTTGGGCAGGCAGCTGGCAAGCACAGCATTATTCATGATGAAACTGAAAAACATCACAGTGGAAAGGCTTGAGCTATGGTAAATGAAATACCAAATCTATATAAAGTGAACGTTGACATCTGTATTCAGGCATCTCTTCTGTACCCTGCCTTACCATCTTGAGTTCACTAATATGGATGGAGTAATTTATGTAAAAGAAAAAAAGGGCAGATTACATGATCTAATAGTCATTTTGATCCTGTTCTATAACCCACAAAAAAGTGGGTATGCTACCAGGTGAATTCACTGTTAGGAGCTATATTTTACTCATTATCTAACAGGATTTAGCTGAAGAATTGATGTGTGTATTTAAAGCAGTAGCTCAACTTGATAATTGCAAGGATGCTTTCCTTGAGACCGTGAAAGGCCCCCTTTGACACCAGCTTGTTCTCTCAGAAAGCAAAGGATGAAAATCCTTAAAAATATTTACCCCTTAAATCTACACCTCTGAGAAAAAAACAACCAACCATATTTACAACCTGGAATAGGGTGCAGATTCATAATAGGGAGCAGGGACATCTTAAAGGACTCACAATGCTGGCTAGTGAGATTTCAAGCCTGCTAGGTTGCTAGTGAAATCCACTTGCTATTTTTCAAGAGATGAAGTAAGAAAGGCAGGTGTGTGCAAAATTACCTGAGAAAAACTGCTTTTGGAGAGAAAGCAGCTCTTCTCAGAGCAGAATATAGAGCAAGTTAGTTTAGCCACAAATTGACAGTTCTGAGGTTATCAGAGGATAAGGAATTCTGGTGGGGACAAAAAGGGTGGTTCATAGGCTTGCAGAATGTTAAAAGCAAACAAACAAGCAAAACCACACACATAAAACAAATTCATTCCTCAGTAGTTACAGACTGATTAAGAAAGAAACTCCTCTTGTACTTCAGGATGATGAATTGTGACATTAGTTTGTAAGTATATTTTCTAATCCCACTCTTCAATGAAGCTGAACTCACATCGTCAAGCTCTATTTTTGCCTCATATTTCTCTAAAGAGGAAGACTTCAAATTCCTGGTTAATTATACAGAAGAATGAACTACAATTCAGTAAGAGAGCAATGGGCCTTGGTGACTGGGCACAAGCGTAGCACTCTTCACTGGTGATAGCTGAGTATTCTGGTTGCTTTGAAAGGGTCACAGTCTCAGTGTTGTTTAATCTACAAGCAAAATAAAGGTCTACATTTCACTCACTACCAATACATCTCCTACTCTTAGGGAAAGAGAGACTGGTAAGAGTGTAATATCTCTTAATGTATAAATCCAGAATCTTCAAGTAACATAAATCAAAAGAAAATCTGTCCCAGCAGAAAAATTGTAATGACTGTTTTGCAAGTCTCTGTTAAAGGTCAGTGAGAGTCAAAGACTGCAGCACAACAATGCTCAAACCTCACTGAAAAAGAATTTTAGACATCAGAAGTCACTGTACATGGCTGGGAAGACCGTGGCTGCAATAATCACCTATTTTCTACTTAACCTTACCAAGATGACATTTGCAAAGGACCCAAAATTTAGAACCAAGGCCAGGTACCACTAATTCTAAAGAAAACTGTTGTGAATTATATAAAGATCTTTGGTTTTCTTTTATTCAGAAGAAGGTGCAGCCTTAGTGTCAAAAAAATCTATGAAAAGTCTTGGAACCAATATTTTGAGGATGCAGATCCTCTCTGCAGAAGGAAGATCAGGAAAAGAGGGTAGGGATTTTGTGCTATAACAAAGGGGGCACCTTGGCAAAAAGATAAAGATCAGCCCTGCACCACAAAAAACCCTGAATCCAAACTCTTTAAATTCTGGTGCCAAATTATGTAGGAGGATTGAGTAATTTGTAGGCAAACAGATTTGTCTGGGGAAAAGATGGTATTTTCTTGAAAAGTTTTTTCTTTGCTTGCTTCTCATTTTACTTATTTGATGGATTTGTAACCAAGCCAGGCAGGCCTGGATAGACCTATTTAGGGATCCTGCTGAGACAGCTGCTTGAGGGCCTAAATACATATAAAAGCCTTGATGACCCTGAGGAAAAGTGGCTGTAAACCCCTTAGAAGTGCGTGATATTCCCAATAGGATTCTCAGAAGTTGGTGACTACTACTCTGTAGGCTATGTATCTTCCACTGACATTCTTTGTGACATCTTCTTTGCCTGTTTCCCTATCTTTCACATCAAGGAACTTGCATTCCCATCCTTCAGGCTATTAAACTAATTAAAATACATATGCTTCAAGATGGAAAGGCTGATGATCTGGCTTCTGTAAAGATGTTAAAAAAATCACCTTTCCTTTGAGTCAGAATAAAATTAAATTATACACCAAGTAGATCAGATTAGAGAATACCTGTTTCTTAAAGTACCTTATCTATTCTCTTCTCACTGTATTCAGTTAAAGCAGATGGATTCACCAAATGCTGTTTATATCTGTGAGCCTCACTCTTGCATGAGGATCAAATTCTGATCCGGTAAATGTTTAGCTCATCCCAACAATGATATGTATAATCTTCATCAGACTCCAAAGCAGAGGTTTTAGCAAAAAAAGCAAGTAAACTGTGATGGGTGTATAAATGCATTAACGGCTCCTGCTAAATCTCAGTGATCCTCTTACAGGTACACAGGCTGCGATGGATCCAGAGTAGACAAGAAGCAATGCATAGCAGCTCATGAATAGCTCCTCCTGATGGCAAAACAGAAACAGTGTTTCCTGATGAGATCAGGGAATTGAACTATTTTCAAAACTGGCTTAGCTGTTCAGGAGCTGCCATGGAGATGAAGTGGTCATGAGTGAAGTGAAGGCTCACGTGCAAAGGAGCTCAGTGCTTCAGGACTCATCCAGAAAGGAACTTGAGAAGGCATCTACTCCTGTTCCCAGCCTGAAAGCAGTAACAGCTACACCTCCACACTACATGAGGACAACTTGGTTTTCAGAGAGAAGGAGCATATTTTATCTGATCACCTGGGAGAGTCAGAAGCTGCAGGAGAGCTTTCAGCCTCACACACCAGGGTGAAGGATACATATGAGTTCACTGCTTTTTCAGGCTATATCTGCCGATATTAGAAAAGATAATGCCTCTCCCTGCAAACTGAACATACCATTATAACAGCAGGAGTTCTGTGCATGTCATATTTCTTACTATTCTATTACATGTGTTGGGCTACTGCTTTGGGATGTGTTATAGTCTGGTGGAAACACTAAATGCGAAGATATGCTCATGCCACTGGAAAGAGTAAAACCAAGAATTTAACAGAAAAAATAGTTTCTCCTTCCCCTTTCAACAGGCAACTTCACCCTCTCAAGGAGTGAAAGCCTAGACAAGTATTGTATTGCCTCCTAGTTAAGGGGCAGCTCATAACCTCTCAGAGAACCTGTAAACTGAAATTTTCACAACTAAATTACAGTTGCATCAAGTTTACCATTTTTATCTTTGTCTGCCCCTGTCTCTGCATTTTTCTGGGATCACTTAGTTCTTTTAAACTTTCTGGTCAACTAGATAGGCCTTTAAGTAACACACAAAATAGAAATAATGGATACAAAATAATTGGGACACAATTAGTTTAGTTCCCTTAACTATTGTTTTCTTGCCATAGCTTTATAAGCTGTATATTTATCATTCTAACACACTAAGTATGTTTCTTTGGAGACTGCTATTGAGCTTTTTTATAACTAATATCTGAAAACTAAATATATTTAATATTTTATGTAAGCATTTCTAAAAATACAATCTATGCTTAAGACCTGTTTTTTAAAGATTTGTCAGTCAAAATAAGTTCAAATGCATAATATTCCATCTTTATTTGCGCCCTATGCATTTGTACATAAAACTTCATTTACATATAAAAATGTCACAGTTTGTAAGTAAGTGTAGTGTTTTCTGGTGGTAAACATCTAACTTCATAACATTTGCTATGCATATATTTAAGACCTTTCAGAACTACAAACAAAACCTTTACTGCAGTGAAAAACTTTCAGGAACACCAAACTTTCAACTCTCAATCACCCAACTTGAACACCACTTGAAAATGCAGTGGGTGGTTCCATATTTTGCACTGAAGAAGACGTAGTATCATAAATTGCTAGAATAAAGAAAATTGTTTGTAGCAGCGTGTATTTATTAAAAGTCAGACACCTGAAGTGGACGAGAGGTTAAGAATATTGGTATCTGTGACATGGACAAATTAATGAACAGTGAAGGGTGTTTAAGTATAACTTATCTGCTGCCTCTGAACACTGTCACATGATTACCAGCTCCACATCTGCTGGATGTTCACATACTACTCAATTTATATATAAACCATACTCACAACTGGTGCTTGTGTTTGTTTGATTTTTCTTTCTCTGTAATAAGAAAACATGCAACTTTAATAACTTTAATAATTTTGAGCGACTTTTATAATAGGAAAATATAATGGGAAAAAAAGATTAAAAATGTAGGAAGAGAGAAGAAACTCAGCACATGAAAGACAAAAAGATGGGAGAAAAAGATAAGTATTAGAAATGTCATACTCTGAGAAGTCATGAGAATCTGATATTAGCTCAGAGGTGAATGACACCACCTCAAGACTACCTTCTTCATCACTAATATCTTGCACCTTGTATAAGCCTTGTTTTAAGTACAAGGAAATTCAGATAATCATAATATAATTTTGAGTGGTGAGGATGAAAAATAAGTTTTTGATTATCTCAGCTACCACTTCATTTGAATCTATCTAGCCTATGTATATATATCCTAACATCATAGATATTAACAAGAACACTTCTCCTTAGCTGCTTACTTTAGTGCAAAATTTATTTGAATGCCAGTGCAAAATTTGTTTGAATTTCTGAAAATGTGAGAAGTGAAATGTGAGAAGTGTAATTGTAATAATGAGCATCTGAACCAGTGAAACATCTATGCTATATGATTCATCAACCTGAATCCAAGAAAATAGTCAAAAGTTGACCTTAACTTTTAAGAAGTAACTTACGGAGACTTCTGCAATGGTATGGAATAGTACCAGGCTCCTGTGAAGGCTGAAGAGCTTCAGTACACTATTAGCCATGATTGCAGCCTATTCCAACCTGCCTCAAAGCTAAAAATCATCTGCAGACAAACCAAGCAGGCAGCTCTAGATAAACATTTTTACTGGAACAAAAACATTTTCTGCAAATAATTACTTGTTCCTCAAAACAGTTTATTCATTAGAAAGCATAAACATTGGAGTATTTTCTCTTGAAGAAAGCGTTGCATACAGTTCTATTTGAAGTCCTCTCTATATCCTGCCTGCAGGGTGGAAGCTCATAGAGCTAAGGAGTCACGTCAGATGTCCGGTGTCATGCAGCTTACACTTAAATAAACCAAGCCTTGGGACAATTTAAAACTACAGAGCAGCTGATGTGATGAGAAAAAAGAAGCTGAATTATTCTGACTGTAAGGCAGAAATATGTTAACCTGTCACAGAGAGTAGCTGAAAGAATATTTGATCCGTCCTGGTTTCTTTTGGAGCACCTTCATTCATTGGAGATCTAGGTGCCAACTATGATCACCTCTATTAGCATGAGCAAAATTAACTCTCCAGAAACCCCAATACACAGACTAACAGACTTGTCACTTTATTACTTCTTTTTAAAAAAAATTTGTTATAAAATATATCTTAATAGCAACCACAAACAAGGAACACCATCCTTCAGTAAAAGCTGTGGTCAGATACTCTCATATGCAATACCTGATGTATTTGACTTTTACTATCCACATAGGCTTGTTTGAAGCCATTTCTTAAAACAATTTGATGTTATTGCTAAGCTTTCAGATCTTGAAATAATGCAAAGCAAACTAAGAAATATTATACACCCCATGAGAGCAAAAGAGTTATTTGCATGCTTACTCAAAATTTATTATTTAATATTCTAATGTACATGTAAATATAGAGCACCAAGCTAGTCACATGAAAAACCATGGAACTGGCCCCATTATAAGGCTTTGAATAATTAATAAAACTACAACTGAATATCTTTTAATTAGAGGTAGACTAAAATAATGATTATTTATTACGTTAGGAAAAAACCTTTAAGGAAAATGAAGTTCTTTTCTGAAGAAAGTAACACTAGTACTGTCAGCTTCAGCAATAACTTCATAACTGCAGGAATCACCCCAGCAACACTGATAATCTATCCCAGCAATGTTTCTGATAAAATACTTCTGAGATTAACAGAGATTAACACATTCACCAGATCAGTGTTATCCTTGGCCTAAGCATGTGACACAGTAAAAGCATAGTTTTATATATCTATAACCAAGGCACACCAATTATGGTCTGACTTTAGATTTCCTGGAATGACTAACTGAGGGAAATGAGATAAAACAATTCTGTTGCAACAGAGTTCTTGAAAATGTTAGATTTTCAGTTTGAAGATGATTCTGAAGTTGTTATATCATCAAAACAGAGCTGAAGCCAATAACGGATTTACCTATCTATTTGCAGCAAATTGTATATTTCTTGACCTGCCATATAAATTATTATTTCAAAGGTGTTGCACACATCTTTCTGTCCACCTAGAAATTACACTAATGCAGTGCCCAAAGGAGTTTATGAGAGGAGTTTGAGTGTTTACCTAGTTGGTCAGTACAGGAGCAGAAGCCTTGTTCACATTGCCACGTGTTCAGAAAACCATAAGCAAATGTCCACTACATAAATATAAATCTGCTCCAAAGTGCATATGCATAAAATCTTCCCTTCCTGGGATGCCTGCCTATGCACTGAGAAGACAATGTGCATTTGGATGTGGTACATCTGATACGGTTTTTTTGTGTGTCAGACTTTCTGCACATGCCCAGGTCAACTAAATGGCACATACACAGTTACTGCTATCTCAGATAAAACAAACTCAGTCTTCAAAGGACTAGCATATGCTCTTGTGTTTATGGCACCTACATATTTTCTGTTCTCTAAATGTTAAAATGGACCTCAGCATAATTTTAAACTGTTTAAAGTTATAGAATGAATTATGCTGCTTAAAATTGCTATGGATCTCATCTCTTCTGTTCTGGAAGGGCAAAAATGGACCATGGACTTTTTTTCTCTAGGAGGTCCATACAATACCTTTTCAGTCTGGTTCTGGTGATAATATCTGCTGCTGAGCTGGTGAAGGTACAAGGCAAAACCTCCTTAAATATTAAACTCCAAAATATGCATTTTGTAATTTTAATTAAGAAAGTTCATTTTGTAATTTTAACTAAGTTCATTTTCACTAAATATCAGATAAAGAAAACAAATGGAAACTTGAGTTTACATAAGACACATACATTGCGAGGAAGCTTGTGAATTAAGAGGAAGAAGCCAGAAACTGTTTAGTCCAAAAGAGAAAGCTTTTTTATGAAAATAAAAAAGAATAAACAATTTGGAAAACATTATACCTTTAGTGTTGTTGTCCCCCATCGAAGAGTGACACTACTAAATAATATCTACAGATTGCCTATAGGAAAAAATCATTCTATAATATTTGAATTGTTAGTAAGGATGATTAAAAGAAAGAAGATGTAAGCAATCTTGTACCTTTACTGAAGAAAAAGAAGGTGCACTCAACTTTCAACTCAGTCTCTCCTGGATTTTGGAGGAAATCAAAAAACACCACTTGAGTAAATTGACTTGATCTGTGGTATTCAAACCCTACCAGTACGAGGTGCTGAAGTATATGCCCCATGATTGAAAATTAAGTATGCAAGTCCTAGATACTTAAAGTATACTTGACAGTGGAAGATAAGCACCACTGACTGCTCCAAAAATAAAACTGAAAAGATTCATTAGGGAAAGATAATATTCAGAATGTAGGCAAAATGGCTGCATACGTTTCAGTGGATTTGAACTCTTTTATGCAAGAAAGGTGTTTACTGGTACTGAATTTCAACTTAGTAAAGTCAAAGATTATGTCTTTCAGGTTTTTTGATGACTGATTCTTTTCTCACACCTTTAAAACACCTTCTTTAGCAACTGGTGCATGCCTTCCCTTAGCACTTGAGTGTGACTACCTTTGAATCATCAGATTAAATTAGTGGCACCATGTTACCTAAAGAGCAGATAAAGAGGATGAGAGGTAGCACAAGGTGGTTTAGTGTGAAAATGGATTACATTCATTTACGTACAACTGCTTCTTCTCCAGAGTAAGGCACTGTTCTACAAGTACTTGAAGACCACTAAAGCCATTTGGGGGGAAAGAGGTATTTTAACACACAGTGGGGAAAAAAAAAATAAACTCTAGATGTTAGTATTAAATCAGCAAGAAGCACATTTATGCATATTTCCAGAAAAAGCACCCTGCATTCAACCATAGAATGATCTAGCAAAAGAAGAAATACAGATCTCATTTTCTGGGGAGTTTAAAATAGAGGTCAGTAATATTTCAAGAATACAGTAATAATACAGCAATTCCCTACTGAAATGCAGGCAATGACCTTGTGTTTCCAGAAGACAAGCATGATAGATCCTCCTGCCCTTGCAGCCACAGTAACACTACTGTATACGATGGGACTGTCTTCTACTAGTGTGGTGACCAAGGTGGGAATACCAGAGATTATTGCAAGTCATACTTTTCTCCCCTTTACACTCCTTCCAGATACTGGTGCCCAAAACAGCGTTTGATTTCTTCTGTTCCATCCCCACTTGGGGATGCCTTACCACCCTGCTTTTGTAAAGAGAGAAAAGGATTTTTACTTTCAGCCTTGCACATCAACACAGCAAAAGACAGCACAATGCTTCATCACAGTAGGTAGTGGCATACATTAATATTCATTCCAGGAGCAAAACATGCCATTTTACAATCTTTTTTATTAAAAATGCAGTTATCGTTGCACAGATGGCCTAGATACAGTCCCCCATAATGGTATGACATGCAAGGCAGTCAGATGAGTGATCAAGATTGTTACTTTGTCTTCTAATGTCTTGTCAGCCAACTGAAAATTGCAATACATGAGCTACTAGCTGCTTCAGATCTCATGTATGCCCCAGTTGTCTCAGAAGATAATAAATGATGTGGTAGCCATTTGACATCCTACTTGAAAAAGCACTAGTCTTTTAACAGTTTCAGTAATTGAGATTAATGGGACAAATATTAATATTTATTAATAGTTGCTTTGTTCAAAACTGTAAACTTGGTGTTATCTGCTGACCATAGAAGTAAAGGCTATTAGAATGTTATTTATTTATTCCATTTCTTTTTTCCCTATAAGTCCAAAGTGTTTTTGTATAAAGTACATGAAGTTCAATGTACTTATTCTATAATTGCAAAATTAAAACTATCCAACTTTATCCTGGGCAATCTTGAAGCAAACAATTTTACCTACTATACTACTTTATTCATAAAGAGGTTAATAGCTCAAAAAATATTGCATTAGTTCTGTCATGGTGCTTTGGAGTGCATGAACAAATATGTGCACTGCTCAGCTACAAAACAGAAGTGACAACTTGGCTGTTGGACTCATCGCATATGGTCAGGCAGAGCAGATGTGCTGTGCACTGAAGTTACCAACCCAGCAGGAATTTTCCTGTGCTTGGGATGCAGAACTAAGAAGAAACTAAGCTTGCAAGTGCACTGAGATATGACTACTAGAGCCCCTGACTGCAACAACTTGCTTACAGAACTTGGACGTAGTGTGAAACTTGCAGCTTGCACTGTGGTTCCCAGTCATGTTTTCCTAAGTTATTTTTCCAGGAGTATTTTAGACCATCCACTGCAATAGAATTACTCTGTTCATTGTTTCATCAGCACTGTTGATTGGCTGTTTCCTCTGATGAAACTGCCTTGTTTCATCACCAGGTTTTGAATGTTTCAAAATATCCTCTAGGATGATGAAAATCATGGGAAGAACAATTTGAGAAATGCTATCTGAACCTACTGGTAGGTGCTTTCCCAGGATCAATTTATTTCCAAACTGGGCTTCTACTCTTTTTAATGTCCCTTGTCAAGCCATCATAAAATTATAATTCTAAATCGCTTGTCTCTCACCTTTCTCCCTGCCTCATACACATCACCATCTCATACACACAGAGCTGTATGACCCAGCCAGTATTTACTAATTACTCTCCAAGACTGACCTTTGAAAAGCTAATAGATCGTGCTGGGTTTAAATTTTGGTTTTATCAACATAGGTTTTTGACACAAAAGAAATATTATTTTTCTAAATATGTGAAGTCATTGAGGTATCATAGAAAATACAAAAGGACCTTAAGAGGTTAAAACATCCTGTGAAGAAAGAAAAGTGAAAATCAATTTAGAAAATACAGAGAAAAATAGAAGGCCTGGTGGAAAATAACATAACAGAAGTTTCAACAATACACTGCTGACACTTTCTGCTTAACCACTGCCTGTCATGGAAACAGCTCCTTGACTGTAAGGGTGGTGAGGCACTGGAATGGGTTGCCCAAGGAAGTTGTGAGTGCTC
>JBAFWW010028207.1:0-10140 GCA_036873685.1 Agapornis canus
CTCCATGCAGCCTTCTCTTCTCCAGGCTGAACAGCCCCAACTTTCTCAGCCTGTCATCATATGGTATGCTAAGAACACCTCTTAGAGAATTTGTCTTTTTACCAAAACTAAAATGCCTCTTTTCCTAAAAGGAATGTGATACATTTATAAGCTTTATAGTTCTTATTCAATTATTATAATATAGTGAAGGTCTATGGAGTCACACCCTAGTGATTAAAGGATATTTTTGGATTTTTCCTTTAATCATATTAATACCTATACACGTGTAAATTATTTTAATTAGAACAGTAATAATTGTACATAAGCTCTTCTAAATGTCCTGCTCTTATATCCTCCTGAGATTATTTTATAAGAATTAGAGAAAAAATGAGGGAGAACTGTTACGAATGTAGTATGTAGGTCACAACTAGAACATTTATGCCACAAAAAAAATATAATCAAAACTAATCAGGTACCAGTGCAGAGACTTCTATTTCAGTTTAGAGTATCTGCAGATTAATGAATCTAATTCAAAATTCATGATTCCTATTTTAATTCTGATCTAAAACCAAAATACACATATAAGGTCAAAATCCCAAGAATTTGATTAATTCAAACCCTTTTTGAATGCTGACCTCAATACAAAATTCTCAGGGGCACCTACTTCACTGGGCTCTAAGGTTCATACATATACAGAGCACATTTGTATCACTTCACAGCTTGGTGTTTCTGTGTATTACCAGGATTGGCATCTCACAGGTTGCTAATACTCTGATATGTGTATCAAAGCAGATGTACTCAGAAAATCTGTCTTGTCAAGCTTCAATCCTGTGAAGCTAAGATTTGGAGGATGCTAATATCATTGACAATTGAGTGCATACATTTTAAAGTGGTCTGTTTAACATGGACCACAGAGACAGCAATGACATTCACCAAGCTTTACTTTAATCAACTTTGTGACAGTAAGACAATCTCTGTTAAAGAACAAGAACCATAACCAAACACTTCAAAGCACCTCTTTTTTTTTTTTTCTTTCTTTTTTTCTCCCTCTGAAAACTAATCCAACTTAAAACATTGCTTACAAACACAAACCTGATTTGTAACCTATCCAGATTAAAGGAGATCCTTTGTTCTTCTCTCAGAATGTCTCATAAACCTAAATATGAGAGGTACTGCCTGTATAATTATCTATATAAAAAAATACACAACCTGTAATGAAAAAAAAAATATTCTAACAGAAACTTAAGTTATGAATTTAGACAACATCATCAAAACATTTCTGTGCTACGGTACCTCAGTAAACAAAGCAATCTCAGAGAGACATATGGATCTTCAGAACGATATCTCCAGGTTCTTTCCTGGTTTAATATACTATAACTGTATGTGGCAAATCTACATACATTTTTAAAAGTTAGGATGTTGCTTTGAAATGTAACAAACAAAACATTCCATTATGAAATCAAAGTAAAGTCCACGACACGCTCAACTTTTGATCAGTATTCAAAAGATAACAAAGGTACTGAGGTTACAGCTAGCCCTATTTCTGCGTTATTCATTCATGTGTGTATGTTGTAGTTTGACTTGTAGGCTCTTAATATTGCTGATAGCACAAACAAAACTTTTCTGCCTGTGTAAATGGTTATAATTGCATTGTTATACCATGCAATGCCCTGAAACTCTGCCGGAGTAATCTAACTTCAAACTGCCAGATAAACTACCTCTGTGTAGCTCTTGCTCATCACTTCAGTGATGTTTTCAGCTTTGCAAAGGAAGAGGCTGGCCTGAATTAGATTAACTTTGTATATGTTTGTTTACTATGTTTAGGAAGCATGACTGTAAAATAAGTCAGTCAGTAAGTGCAGAAACACTTGAATATTTTGCAAATACAGTGTATGTGCAAAAGTCTGACAATGGGAATTGCTTGTTGTGATGCATCTGGAATGACTGCTCTCTACGCAGGCTGCTTTAGGGTGTGAAAGCCATAGCTCAGAAAGAGGAAGGCAGGGACGTCTTATGTCCAATGTTCAAAATTTACAGTCATAAATTTTGTATGACAGTTTATCAAATACCTTTAACACAGGCAGTGTTATCAAAGCTCCAGTGGTGAGTTGAAGAGGTCAGAGGGGAGAGCAGCTCAAACCACAGAATGGTGTAAGAACACCCAGACATGCTCATCCTGTCATATATTTGGTAACACAATTGTCCTTTATCACCCAGAGTTTAATTTATCACTCATGTACACTTTTAAAGCTGAATGTTGAATAAGATAACATAGGGCAACAAGGGACCAAAATAAATAGCTTAGTGTGACACACCTGCAAATACAGCCACGTGGGTATTACAGCTCTTCTGAAAAATCTGTGCACTGAATCTCACAAGGACTTGAGAAACTGAAGGGAAGCCAGCAGAAGGACATGAGAAAATTATTATACAGATTTAAGTCCCTGAGAGAAACCTGGTTGTCAAGAATCTTGACTAAAAAGCCCAAACCTGTCATGCCTGCCTGTATCAATTAGATCCGATCAGTGCCCTTCACCCCAAGATGGCCCAACCTGTGGTTTCTTTAAAGGTATAGACTATACTTTAATCACAGCTGCCCCAGAATCAATCTCCCATCTGAGTTAAGAGAATTGTTCTATTAAATCCATATCACTACACATACGCCTTCAGCTCCCTGATTATGGAGAGCTGTTAGTAGATTCAAACACTCCTAACTGTGCATGTAGAATAAGTTGAATTAAGCTATGTGTGTCACTAATTAAAATCATTGCAACTTGAGGGGGCCTTAAGGGCAAAAATCTGTTCCTTTTAAAAGAAACACATATAAATACTCTGGGAACATTTAAGTATTATTATTACAGCCTCCAGAATTCTGGCCTAAAAGTATCAGAGAGTGGCTGCACTCCTTATGGTAAAGTTTATTAGCACTGCTTATTTTTTATTATCATGCAGTTAGTACATGATGCCTGGAATTGACACTGCTATTGAAGATCACAGAATCACAGAATGGTTTTGAGTTGGAAGGAACCTAAAAGAACTCCCACTTCCAACCCCTGCCACAGGCAGTGACACCTTCCACTAGACCAGGTTGCTCAGAGTTGTTCATCTAATTTCTTCCAAGTCAATTTTAAAGACTAAAAAATATTGACAATTTCAGAAATTTTAATTCTCTATCCACAGAACAGGCAATGCTATGGACAGCATTTATGTCAGCTCTTACACAGTTATGAAGTAGCCCAAAATCATGTACATCGTGTGTGCAAAGGTTTGTAATACCCCACAGGACTGTAGAAAATGAAACAGAAAACAACTTGTACCTCTTTGATTTTTCCATTATGATGCTTCTGGGACTGTTGTTTTGTTCTCTGTTATTAGAAGACTGGCAGAAACCTGAACCTAAGCCTAGAATGTAAAAAGCACATGGGAAATTTCCATAACTCATGCAATCACTTCCTTGAACTAGCAAAGAATATAATCAACAGATATACAGGTATTGGATGCAGTGTGCAAAAAAGACCTTACATGACAGTAATGAAGAATTGTCGAGGCAAGAACTCTGACTTGCTGTGTGGTCTGCTTTTAGTGGTAGACAGTATTTTGTCATGCTTTTGTACAGCAATTTTGATAACATACCAATGTTACTGCTGTAACTAACAGATATTAAAAACAAGCACTTACTACACACTTTATGACTATACATAAAACTATGTATTTTAATATATTATTATTCTGTAGAGAGAACTATTCAGCAACCCTGGGTAAGGATGTATCACTAGGCTGTTTTAAAAAGACTTCATGTTATTGGGAAGTTGGATCTTGAAGGCTGTTGAAGGTAATCAGAAGCTGTAGCAGAGGTTTCCAAAAGGTCCAGCCCAAAATGAAGGGCAGAGGGGCTTGCAAGTAAAAGAACGGATTAACACCAGAAGCTCCAGCTTAATAAACACAAATCACAGATGATCAATTACTGATTGCTAAAGAAATGCAGCCCTGACCCTGCAGCAGGGTAGAAGCAGTTACAGAGCATGAGGGGGGCAAGTTTAGAGTTTGAAAGAAGTTCTGCAGCTGCTGTGGAACAGCAACAATACATGAAGAGGCACAACTCAGCAGTGACTGCCAGAAACAGACTTTTGTCTCCATGCAGCTTGAGAATCATAAAGCCTTACCTCTTCTTCCTGTTCTCTGCCATTAACTTTCATCTCTGGTTATACTGATGCACAAGGAGATTGGTAAAGCATTAGGAGTGGTACAACCTGACCCCTGGAGATTTTCAGTATTTGGCTCTTCAAGACCTTATCCTTCTAGTGGGAGACTGAATGAGATAATCTTCAGCAGTTCACTAAAGATGGGGCAGACATGAAGATGATGGATGGGGACTCTACAGTTACCATTCCCGTGCATTCACACAAGCAGGAATGAATTAATTTGTGGTAAAAGCCAATACATGAAAATTCTAATTATCTAGAAAATCTGAAGAGGCTTCAGTGTGCCTTGGGGTACTGCAATGCAATCATCATATGAGTACATCCAGGCATTAGTGGTTTTCCATTCAATTTAGATCTTAGTATTTGCTGTCTTGATTTACTTGACCAGCTGTAACAAAAGACAGACACGTACACTGACCTGGCTGTGTTTAAAACTGGGTGAAAAATACTGATCTTCTGAACTTACACTTAAAAAATTTGATCCTCCCAGGAGACTACAGGTAATCTCCTCTGTTCTTTCAATGGTTTCTATGGTAAGTTTGAAAATAGCACAGATTTTTCTATGTATTTTTACTCTTCCTTCATTGGCATATCTTGTCTACTTAACCAGCTTCAGGGGAATCATGTATTGAAAAAGACATTAAAAAGTCCCATTCTGAAGTGAACTTTTCAGTTCCACTCTAAATGAATGAAATAGTTAAAAACCAATGCCAAAGTAGCTGATAATAAGACAGACCGGGGTGGGGTGGACTGTGGTCTGTAGAGACATTTGAGACATTCCCTCTGAGTGGAGAACATTCATGGCAGCAGGCAATGCCATTTGGGTTACTAATGACTTCAAACAATACTACAGATTTGAATAGAACCTTCACATACTTGCATATTCTGCAAAAAGATTTTAACTGGACTCTATTTGGACCACAGAAGTGAAAGTACATGTGTTAAATATCTACATTCAGAAGACAGAAGTTTTATTTCCCTCCTGATTAGTTTGTTTGTTGTTTTTTTTTTTAACTTTATGGGTGTGTGCAAGCACCCAGATTCTTCCATCAGTATGAAGATGTTCTCCTACATTGTAGAGCTCTGTCTCAAGCTTACCTTACCTTGGATGGGACCTGGCCTAGAGACTGCAGTGCCACAGGCCTAATGTATTTGCTTTTGACAGATTATCAGGATAGTACATGCTCATCACTGCTAATAAATTTTGTTTTCTCCATAAACCTCAAGAAAATTCCTCTTTATTTTACTTTAGTGTTATAAAATAGATGCCTGATGTGATTTTTTCTGTAATGAACATTTGCTTGCTTTGGACATCTGCCTGTTTACATACGATCTTTAAATCCACAATGTATCATTACTGCAGGCTCCCTAGTATTACAGGCATTTCATACTTAATCTGTATGTTCTTTAAATGCAAAGCATGTGATATTTAGTGTTCAAACTGCAGCATTAGTGAACTGAGCCCTCATTTATGTGTGCATGTGGGTGAATTGGGTTTCTCACAAAGGACTCAAACAGATGCTTTAGCTTTAACGATATTTCTAATTATCTCACTTATGCCCCAAGGATATTTTCTTATGCTTTATTCTCCTGTCATGATTCCTACTCATTACAGCAAAGTGTTCTTTTAAATCTACTTTTTAAATTTGAACTTACTTTGGCATCAGCTCTTAAACAATTCCATTTTTGTAGTGTCTTCAAAGGCACAGACTGTATGTAGACACAATCAGTGGTGACTTGTGATCTTTAGTGGTGATATTGGTGATGATTCATATATGCTTTACTAACAGTCACAAAATTTCTTAACTCCAAATTTCCTTTCTATTGCCTATTTCCCACCCCCCAAAACCAGAAGCCTTATAATCCTATTAAACAGGCACTTGCTTAAAAATCAGATTAAGATTCAGATTTTATAAAACATGAATAAAACTACCAGTATAATTGCAGCAAGTAAGTACGGTTTCCATTGTATGGCCTTTTACTTCACGCAAGCCAAACTCCTGCTATTGAGGTGACACTTCTTGGTCTTTCTTGTGAGAAAGGGGGAAAAAAAAAAGTAAAGAAAAATAAAGAAAAAAAGAGGAAAATAAAAGAGGAAAATTCTCAAATCCATGGTGAATGTTTGACCCCTAAAAAGCACTGGGGAATGTCAGAATTCCTGCCCTGTGAAAGCTTATCTTGCATTCATAGAAGTAATGACATAGCAACTATTTGGGAGGAACAGAGGCAAACCTGTGAGTGAGAACAGGAAAGTATGCACAGTAAGAAATTTGCCTTGCTCATGGTAATTCACAGAAAAGCCAGGCACGGATCTGCTAGAACAAAGGAAACATAAAGCCACAGCAGAATTAACTTGCTTTCATAGGAACATGAACAAGAAAAAACAAAAAGGATTTTTCAGAATACTGAGAATTACATGAGTAAATCTCACAGCAGTACCTGCTTCAGCAATTACACTTGCAAAATCTGTTCAAAACTGCACTGAAATTATGGGCCAAATCATTGGCCAAACTTACATATAAGTCAAAATGCAATTAAAATCTTGGTCCATTATTTTGTTAATTCAGAGTAAAGAAAAAGCCAAGATATTTGATTAAAAATTTTGTTTAAAAGTTAATTAAAAAAAGAAACAAAACTCTGGCAGAAATAACTGCCAAAATAAAGCAGGGAAGCAGAAATCGACATGTTCATTATTTAAAATAATTACCACAAGGTATTGATTATTCAGAACCAGTCACAGAAAAGAAAAAAACATTCCTACTAATTGCGATCTGAAATTAATCACCCATAGCCATATGTATTTGCTTTCTATGAACATCTGACAGATTAAGTTTGCTAGAATTAATGAAGAAAGCACATGCTTTCTAAATCATGTTTTCAAGTCTTCTATTTGAAAGTCAAGTGTTTGTATCTCATCAATAACACAACAATGTAATGGGACAAAATTATAAATGCTTAATTAATCTGAAGCACAAAACCACTATGCTTGGTATATACATGAACATCACAACCATGTTATAACCAAAAGATAAACTGTTTATAAATATTCTGCCAAAATAAATGCAGTCCATTAAAACCAGCTATTTCCTCACTGAATTTCCATTCACAGAAGAGCCCAAGGAGAAGAAGTTTCATCTGGCAACCAGTGATCCTTCCCACACAGATGGCTTTTACATTGCTTTTTACTTTTGTTAGAGGTTGATAAATAAAAGTTTGTATTGGAATTAGAAAGGAAAAAATTGTTTTCCCTTTCTTTTCTTAAAACGTTTTCCAATTCTTCACTTTTATAAAGGTTTCAGCTGTTATTGGAACAATTCTCATTTCTGTTTTTTCTTAATAATGTTTTTGTATAAGGAAGATTTCTGATGTAGCTTAAAAGCCAGTATTTACTGCTTCTATACTTTCTACTTTTACAGTCATAATCTGCCAAGATGAAGACTATGCACATGCAGATTTGTATTAAATAAAAGCAAATATTGTAGTTGGCAACAGACTATGCTTCAGCAATACCACTGATTCACATCTACAGAGAATTTGATTTTATTTAGTAAAGATTAGACTGAAATCTGTCTAAATCCTGATCTTGGATCTAATGCAAATACAATAGCTCAGAAACCTGGCAAATCCAGCATTCTGAATCTCTTTATCTGGGGACGGGAAAAAAATTAAGAGCCTGCCAGCCAGAGTTACCTTTCAAAGAGGCCTTAGAAAAGAATGAAATCTGTCTACTTAAGACATACAGACACATGCTCACACATCCACATGTGCACATGCACATATCATTCTGTTTCCTAGAAATAGAAACTCTGTTTTGGAAAGCCTCTTGAAGATATTTTATACATTTCCAGTTGCTTGCTGCTATAAACCCATCATCTATGAAGAGAACTACTTATTAACAACAGAAAGGATCCTGTGTCTCCTGAGTGCCTGCTGGAATAACAACCATTCCCTCAGCCTTTTTTTTTTTTTTTAATAGTTGATTTGCCATAAGTTATTTCAGAGAAGCTTTGAAAACCTGGACTCAGAAATGTGGCAAGCAGAAGTTAGGACACTGGGAAATGGCTGCACAGCTCTTGCTTTGGCTATTGTTTGTGAGGAGAAGCGCTGTGGTCCCCTTCTCATGAGCAATTTTGTTTCAAGGCATAGTAAGTAAAGGTCAGCATTCAGTTGCTGACAAACGTGCTGCAGGAGCCTGCAATACTGAGTCGAGCTCAACTCACAGAAAAAATGGCTATAATGAAGCTCTGCAAATGATGATGCTTTTCCTATGCAGTCACTCTTTGATGTTGCCAGCCATCATTTTCTCGGTGAGATGCCTCTGGAATCTGACCTTTCCTTTCAAAACGAAGCAGACAATAAAGAGAAATGAAAGTGTCTCACACATTTATGCAGTAAGATAAATAAAATTTTCATTTTCACTAGTAACAATGTCTCATTTTACTGTTTTGCTTCTTACTTAAGGCAAAGATTAGCACACTCAGGTTTCTTATTACTTGGGGATATAACTTCATACTGAATAAAGTTGTTTTTTTTGTCATATTGAGGCATTCTGTATCAGAAAAGCTACTGACTTAGTGATTAGAATACTTAAAGGATAATCCTATATTTTCTGTTTTAACCATCTTTGAAGACTTACAGAAGGTGTTCCCATTTTATGATTTATACTGATATGTATTATTTCCCCTCACATCTGAACACCATTCATGGATGAACATCTTGATTTCAGATTTTATTTGAAAATGACTCCAATATTCTAAAGCTTATGCAGCTAAATTAATCTTTTCATATAATGGATAATCTTTTATTATTCATGAAAACCCTAAAGCATAATATTTTATAATTCTTGCAATAGAAGCCTTCTTAAATTAGAGGCAACTATACTCAGCACACAAGACTGAATTTCCAATGTGCACAACATACTAAACATTCTAGTGCTCTTTAGGAGGAAATCATTACCCATACGTGTCACCAAAGTACGTTACAGTTTGGGGCTGGGGGAGGGGGTGTTGGCCTATATCTTGTAAAGATAAGCCAAACTAATATAAATATATTGTGCAAAAAATTGCCATTCCAAAAAATTTTAGGATCAAGGCTCTATATTTCTAATATCTCAAAATTCCAATTAGCTACTTGGATAATTGAATTCTAAAGAACAAAATTTGCCATCTGCTAGAAATGGAAGCTGAATTAGAAAAACTAAAAAAAACCAAGTGCATTTTCTAATAATTCTGTGTGATGAAAATTCTACCAGGACTATCTTATTTTCTTTGATATTCCTTTTTTCCCAGTGTGGTAGCTCATTATGTACATGAGTAAGCCTCATAGCATTTGTTAAAATATCATTGAAATTTATATTATTTATTCCATTCTAAAGAGGTAACAGTATCCCTGTGGAGCACTGAGTTGTTTAGGATAATTATGCCCTATATTTGCAGCTACGCAACAAGGAAAACTGTTGAGAAGGAGTAAAGAAGTAATTGCCATGGCATTTTAGAGGTTACTCTTACAGCTATAGTTCTTCTATGACCATGTCTCCATGTCTTCTATGACCATGCCTCCATGTCTTCTATGACCAGTCCTTCGAACTGGGAAGATCTACAAGCAATGATCTACCTTGGCGGAAAAAAAGGGAAGGTCTCTCCCTCTCAGGCAATTATCCCCAAACACAGCACTTAACCAAACAAACCTTACGGGCAAGAATGGAAAACTCTATGTATAAATATCAGTCTATTTGGACTTAACTTACATTCAGCTTGCATTTTGAGCATACGACATTTCAGGTATTTTTCTGTTGATTACAAATCTAATAAGCTACCTCACATCACAAGTACACTGGAAGAGTAATGCTATGTTCCTAGAATCACCATGTTTTTGGTTTTTTTTTTTTTTTTTTTTTTTTTTTTTTTCAGGCCCAAAATTCTAAAATTAAAAATTTTTTATAATTTCCCCTAATTTGATT
>JBAFWW010028208.1:0-19292 GCA_036873685.1 Agapornis canus
CATGAGACTCAGAAAGTCCTTGATCAGAATAAACATTACTTAGCAACAACTAAAAACATTGGTATTATCAGCTATGTTCCCAGGGAGAGTCAAAACATAAAAGCTGCATCAGCTACTAAGAAGGAGAAAAATTAACTGCTACTGCTAAACCCAGGACATATATTTATAGAACATTTCCTTTACCAAATTCCTTTACCAAACCTTTTTATGACAGCATATGTACATGTCTATGTACGTAACAGGGTTCTTATCTGTTTAATAAAACCACAATACTTTAGAAAATATGGCTTGTTCAAGAGTGCACTGGAGAGACAGAAACCATAAAACCATGTGATAGCTGTATGCCTTCTAGACCTTCCCAGTGCTGTGTTGCAGTTACCTGCTCAAACTCCTGCTAACTCAAGTGTGCAGGACACACATTTCCTGGGTAACTGATTCTGAAGACGACCACAAGGAGCTGAAAAACATGTATTATTATCTTTTTTGGAAACTTGAGGCTATTATGCTGGTAAAACTAAAACCACATTTCACAGGGTGTCATTAAGACAGTCCGTTAAGTATGCTATAACAGAAGGCCTCTCCACAAGCCTGCCCACAGCACAAACAGGGGCCTTCCCTAAGGAACAGTTGAGGCTCAGCACCCCTAAATACAAGCAGAAGCTTACATCTGTCCTCCTGAGGGGAGCAGCAAGAGTGACAAGAGACCTCTTAACAGTTAACATAGTAGCTAGGAATGATCTCTTCCTGCCTCACTGATAATCTGAATTTGCTGCTCTCTTCCAGCTACACACAGAATACTCTGCTGGTGTTCGGAGGGTTGCTCTCATGAGCCTTGTTCCTTGTATTTTATTGTAAAAAGTTTGGAGTAATTCCCAGGGAAAACATCTGTCAGATATGCATGACCATATTGATAACACTGACATTTTCCAGATTTTCTTTGTAGCCATAAGCACAAAAGCTTGCTTTCTATTTAAGAAAAGAAGGCCAGGATGCTGAGATAATCTTGAGTTGGCACTACAGACCCACGACTGCTTGTTGATGCAGAGATGTGATCTGGTATGGGCATGAGTTTTGGTTAATTGGCAATCATCCCTGAGATTCAGCATGTAAGCCAAACATAAGAAATTTATGTTAAAGGTTTTAAATTTATAAACATTTTAAATCAAGTGATCTGAAGCTGTTTCTTCATGTTGCTTATGCTGACTCAGAGGCAGCGTGACTTGTAACATATGAGAGCTAGAGGATACTTTTGCTCTGACGAGCTCTCATGCTGTCTTGACTTTCACAGAATTAAGATCTACACAGTTCCTTCATTCATCCTTTATTTTATTAGCAAGGCACAGATTATATAAAGTGTAAATAAAACTGGCTTACTAAGTTTTATTTATACTTGGATTCAGGACATGCGTCTTGAAAGAGAATGATATGACATTTCTCTCTGACTACTCCTTCAAATCAATCCCTATGGCCTCCCATGTCCAGTCACTTTCAATCACTTTGATTTTTCCCTAATTGCAACCTGATGAAATTTTTAATTTTTAACTTAAATCAATTTAAAGCATTTACCCAAAAAAAAAAACCAAACAAACCCAACCAAAAAACCAAAACAACCAAAAAAACCAAACAACCAAAAAACCAACCAGAATTCAAACAACCAGAATTCAGTTAACAAGGCAGAGATGCAGAAAGCTGTGAAAAGCCTGTCTGTGGCCTCTGCCCCTTGGCTTGGAGCTGCATTTAATGTCAGTCTCTCATTCTTGGTTCTTGCCTGAGCTATGTTATAGGTATGCCTGTGCCTGGCCTTCCATTTTGCTAATCGTGATATGCTGACTGGCTAACTTGACTTTTTGAATTGACCTGAGATCTCTCTTGATACTATGAACTGGTCTGGTGATCGATCACCAGACTGTTGGCTGAGCCTGTTTACTGTTACAAGCCCTGTTTTGTTCCTCTTCTTTGGATACTGTGGGATCAAAGGCCTTGTCAGAGAGATTACTGGCCTTGCCTGTCTTCTAGCCATCCTTAGCTCCCAGACTGCACTCCCTGGCAGAGCAGTGTACTTTTGTGTTTTATGTTAAAGATCTCCTCCATTCCACAGAGCTCCAATATGAAACCATAGATGTGCCTGCTGAGAGCTTCTGGTCAAGATCAGACAGGAAATGGCAATGGGAATGTGGTGGTGGAGTCTGTTACCCCACCTGACCAAAAGGTAGGTGTAGACAGGTAACAGAAGGCTCCAACTTATAGGCTTTTGCCTTTTTGCCCAGTAACTGCTGAGCTGGTTCACAGTGGCAAGGAAGGCCATGGTCAAGCTGAGAAGTCAGTCTGCAGGTCAGGTTCTGGATAAACAAGGGGTATTGCCAGGCCAGCTGGAGACTGCACTTGACATACCTATCCATTTCTGGAATAATCCTTTCCCTTCCTCCTCCAGTTAAAGGGAATAAACTGAAGAGGGCTCAACAGAGACCTGCTGCTGGGACACAGTGCATCTGACTTGTACAGAGAACTTGAGGAATCTGGTCTTAATAAGCTTGGTGAAAAGAAAGATATTGCAGCCTCCCATTACTTCTTGTAGGTCATTTCAAAGGTGTTGGAACTAAAATCATCTTGCTAGTGCCAAGTAATGTAACAGGGAACAGTGGTCACCACTTGTGGCTTGGGTGATTACCACTGGATATGAGGAAAATGTTTTCCTTTAGAGGAATAGTACAGCAGTGGAGCAGGTTGCTCACAGATGTTTTGGACTCTCCACTGGAGATTTGTAAGACTCAACTAGACAAAACCATAGCTGACTTGATCTACAGTTTGTGGCAGTTCCACTTTGAAGAGGAAGCTGAAATAAATGACTTCCAGAGATCCTGTCCATATTTCCAACATAAAGACAATAGCACATGGTCAGACTGAGTTTATATAGCCCAATGTGCTATCTCAAGCAACAGATACCTAAGAGGATAAAGACAGAACAAGCACAAAATAATACTTTCCCTGCTACTCTCTCAGCTTCCCATTCTGTGGCTCACCAATTTAAAAAGGTTAAAGTAATTCATACAGCTAAACCATAAGTTAAAAACTGCTCAAGACATATAAAATGTTTATGTAGTTTTAAGGTCTTTGCTCTGTTCAAACTTGGGGAGAAAACACTGCATAAAAAATCCCCACATACTTAGTTTGAATGAATTAACAAAAAATTGTGCTTGGGGAGTGGAAAGCACTTACGCTACAGTAAGATTTCAAGAACACATGGGTGTGGAAGTACATGTGGAAGTATAAGAGGATTTCCAACCCTTAGCTGACAGGTACTAGACAAATTAGCGACTTCATACAATCTATAAGCACTTTGAACCAGTACAAACTGTACTCTGGCCTTGGGGAAGTGTGTCTCTTTCCTGTGGTTGTAAGGTCAGACCTAGAGCCTGGATTAAATGCTTTCTTTCTAAATGCTAAAATTAAATGAAACAGATACCAAGCAGAATACACAAAAATTTTCTGGTTTAACACAGTCTCTCATGATAAACTCTGACAAGCTCGCAAGGCTGTTAATGGCACACAAATGCAGTTCTATATTGATGTATTTTTTTGAGAAATAATGTGTGAACATATTTTTCAATTATACAGATTTAATTCACCACTGGCATCAGCAGTTCCACTCACCTAAACTAAGGGAGTTTGTCTGTTTACAGACACAACAGTAACATTTCTTTAACAAGGCCCATATTTATGAAGAAAGGTATATTAAGGTTTTTGCTTCACATTCCTGAAAGTGAGTTATGACATTAAACACTGCGGAGGTTTTAGTTTGTGTTGCCAATTACAGGAAGCTTTGGCAAGAATATTTTCTGGTCTGTCAGTCCCCTCCACTTTATATCTACTCCTAACTCTGGTAATTTTTGAGCATGTTAGCCTGGTATCAATCAAATTTGACAAACAACAAGCAAGCAAAGTCATGAAGTTATTATAACCTGGTGGAAACATGGAAGCTTGGTAGAATATACTAAGGTTGCCAGAACTTTAGCTCACTAGCAAAAAACTCACTCGAGAAAAATCCATGGGAAAATAGGCTGCGGTGTTCGTGCTCTCTGTAGAACTGCTCTATTTAATTTTAGCTTTTATTACAAACCAAGCTGATTATAAATTCTCTTGTACAGACTTGTTTACCCTGCTTGGGAGATGACATACTAACTGAAAAGTCTGGATAATCAAAAAGACTATACAAGACAAACTTTTGGGTTTTCATTGTTGAAAAGGAGCCTATCTTCATGTTACAAGCTTCCTTCCCATAGGAGGGACCCCTATCCTTAGCCCCCCCCCCCCCAAAAAAAAAAACCCTACCCCCCAAAACAACTTGCAATGCTTTCAAGACCTTTGGCTGCCAGGGCATGCCATTTTCTATACCTGATGCATTATCCACTTTTCCCAGGATCAACGGGAGTGTTTTAGCTGAGAAGATGACAGAAGTAGTATGAACTGTTCATAATTAAACTTTATCACAACTTACTTCTGCAAGTTCTTTTGTCTGGATTTAAAACGAACCCTGGGTGGCATCTACAGTAATAGGAGTCCTCTGTGTTAACACATTCGTGTTGGCAACCTTGATTATCCAAAGCACAGTAATCTACAACTGAAAAAGAACAAGACCAAGAGGTACAATTATAAAAACAAAATTAGAACATTTATGCATAGATATTGTGGTATTTGTTACACACAGTATCTATAAAAAAAAAAAAGGAAAACCTGGTAAAATTTCTGTCTTGAAGAGCCTTTCTGAAAAAAAATTAGTGCACTTCCAATATCAACTAGCAAATCAGATTTGAGATGAGTTCTGGATCATTTCTCCTACCCATTGAGCATTTATCAACTCTCAGATTGTCAGGAGCCTTCTCGACATGTTTTCTCAGATCTGGAAACTTGGTAACTTTGAAAGGCTGTAACTCTGTCCAGATGTTCACACTGTAGGCCAGGGCATAGCAAAGTTTAATTTATTTAGCTTTGCCTGCTGTCTCTCCAGTCCCAGTCCTGGAATTACTCTACTTTTCCTCAGTTCCCTCTGCATTACTTCTCAAGAGCTGTTCCCACAGCCTAAGCATATAGCAGGCCCATGGCAATACCTTCTACAATGAGGACTATCTCAGTACACTTATTCCCCCTAATATGCTCTAGATTCATTCTGTACAAAGCAGTCACAGCTATGAAGCCTGAGAGCTTCCAGCTGGTATTCAACACTGATATTTTGCTTATGTAATGCTTTTTGTATTAGAGAAGTAAAATATCATAGCTAGTCTGGTCTCTTATTTCATAAATCTCGTCATGTATTGCACAAACCTGTATTTACAAGATAGATTGCCAAAGGGTAGTAAGGTAATGCTTTTGAGCTTACTCAGAAAAGCCCATTAAAAATCACTAGGAAAAAAACCCCAGAATATTTAACTTCTCTTTGCTTTCTTCTCTTAACTTTTCATCACAAAGAAAGTCTGAGAGGAAATTAGATTAGTCACAAAGCAGGTGTTCTGTCCCCAGAGAGCTGCCAGTCCCACATTAGGTAAGTTTACCTGACTCTCTGCAGAAAACAGTAATGTGCTCAGCTTCACACAAACATTTAATGAAACATACTCCCTTCTCTGCCAACTGAGTAATTGTTTCATTACTTTATACTGCTGAGCCTCCTGAATTAAGAGGCAGTAATTTATTTTAATGAAATCAGTTCCTTCTTCAGTAGCCCTGCCTTTGCAAACCATGAATGTGCTCAGGTGCTAAGATATTTGGTCAAGGTCATCTAGTCAGGAAAGCAGATAATCCATTTAGCTACTTTAAAAGGGCTTCTTTTAACCCTTCAGAGTATTTGTGTTGAATCACGTCAAATTAGACCTGTTAGGGGCTACTATGTGAGACCATTCTCCTGGCAAGCATCTTCCTGTTTCCAGACTGAATAACTTAATATAAAAACGTATTTATTGAATATATATTTCAAGGGTATAATGTGTCATACAATTACTCAGTTTTCCTCTTAAATGAATTCTGACCACATACACATTTACAAGTGTTTTAAAAGACACGTGAAGAAAAGTAGGCCAAAGAATGTATAATTTTTTCTATCTTACATCATAGCTGGGAAGCAGCCCATATGGATTGCTACATAAAGTCGCCTCCTCCTCTGCACTTAAATTCAAATAAAACGCATTTCTACCACAATACCTGCAACTGCCTGACAATGATTGTAAAGTTTAGTCTAGACTGTAATAGACTGAACTAGAATGGAATGGGGTGGTATAGGGTAAGGTAGGATAGAACAGCTGGAGCATCCAGTAGCACCTTGCTCTTCACTTCCCTTCCTCAGGAAGCTGTGGACAGCAATAAGGTTGTCCCTCAGCCTCTGTTTCCCTGAAAACTACACAAGTCCAAAGTTGACAGCTGCTCTGTCAAGCCTTTTCACCAGCTACGTTGTTTGAGATAGGCCTTAGAATGCTTTATTATCAATATCTGAGCAAGTATGAACCTAAGCACTCTCGGGTTACAATCTCTGGAGGGAGAAACTGTGCCTTCTTACAGCTATACAGCTGCTAATGTGCTGTGGACAGAAACGAAAAAAAAAACCCAAGCCCAACAACAAAACAGGTAACTATTTTTTCCAGGTTTTCTTTTTCCATTTATAACCTTTAGAGGGCCACAAAAGTAGATCTGTTGGCCTGTAATAATATTGAGCATATCAATTTAAATAATGCCTTTCTAGTAACACAATTAAGAAGTGAGAATATTAGCTTGACAGTTGCTTTTGGAGCTAAAGTATTCTCTCTTTCAGTAATTTTTGTATACAAATTGCCTACTTTCAGGCAGGCTTAGCCTTGCAGACTGGCACTATTAATTGACCTACAAATTCATTTCACTTTTATGTTCATGTTCCATTTCTGTGGTACTTGCTTAGCAGGGAAACTTGTCAACAGCATTCCAGTCAGCAAGTAGGTAAGTTGTCCATGGAGTTAAATCTTCCTGAAAAGACTGAGAAAAATTATAAATCTATATTTCCTATATTGGAGTACTGTAATACTTTAGTTGGTATGCACAAAATATACACAGTTTGTATAAAAGCAAAGCAGAATAATATCTTCCTAATTGATTTAAGTTTTATTATTTTCGTATTTCTGCACTGAGTCATGAAACATACAGTAGAATGTGAACATGTGGAGATCTCTTAATGTTATTCCATGCTTATTTCAATAAGAAACTTTTCTACAGGATGAATTAATGACCTTTTTAGTAAGGAAGCATTTAATTCAGTTATCATCGCCCCATGTTTCTTCCACCCTATTTTTCTTAAATGATGACAGCCATCTTTTACTTCCAGTTACCAGTTCTGCATTCTGGGTGCTTACATTGCCCTCTCTGAACTGTGAACAGCATGGGTCACCTTTCTCTTACATTGCTGGTTTACTCCTGTGATTTTATATAGGTTATTCAGGCTTAGGAGAACAAGGCAAGTTAAGGAGAAAGGCAGAAAGAAAAGGTGACAGAATAATTGAAGGCATAAGGAGAATGAGAAATGATGTGGAGGAAGAGTAGATCAGAGTTATGGAGGACTTTTAACAACCTAGAAAACAGCCAAAAAAAATCTAGTGGTGCTAGGACTGCAGAGAGGTGCCAACAACCTATCAGAGGAGATGATACAAAGCCCAACAGCTGCAGTAATATGGAGACAGTCTAGCACCAGTGCCAGGAAAGAGAGGACAGCATGTCCAGTGACACCAAGAAGGTGGTGAGACAGTGAGCATGATGGAGAAAGAATGGCTTATTAGCACCACACCTTAACTAGCAGGATTTTGTTCACATGGAAGGAGGGCAGTTAAAATGAAAAGCTGTTTAAAAAGGCAAACAGCTCTGCCAGCCATACTTACCCTGAGCAGACAGTTTCAAACACTGTTTAGCTTACGAATGTTTTCCCAAAATCTAGCATGGGATGAAAAGCTTATGAGAAGGCTAATGGACTTGTCAAAAAGATAATACCAAAAGTATTTACTGTGTTTAAATGGGAAAAAAGTATGAGATACTTATATAGTAATAAAGAAGGAAGTAAGTTTTGTGTTAAACAATTATTATAATGTGTTTCCACACTCACTATTTTGAGTTGTATTTCTTAGAGCTGATGTTTGCTTCTTTACTGCCCATAGCAAAAATGAAAGGCACATAGTTTAAGGGTTCTTAAGAGGGGCTAAACTTTGCTTAAAGTCATCTTCACAAAAAGAGTGTGAAATCTCTGCTGGCACTGACCACAAAACGAAATAGGAATTGGCAAGAAATTGTCTACTTCCAAGTTTTTCATGTATAATTTCTGTCTGAAAAGGAGTTACTGAGTTTGTCTGGCTTTGTTCAGTTTTTAATGGCCACATATATCATGCTAGTACATTGCTAGCCACTTACATAGATCTAGAATAAAACATCTGGTGTGTTATTTCAAAACACCAATGTTACTTCCTGTGTGAAATTAGTTGGAACCATTTTCCCAAGCCACCACTCGTTAACAGTAAAGGCCTACAACCATGCCAATATACATTCATCCTTATCTACCACTCACAGAGAAGAGAGCTTCCCATCAACATCAGTGTCTGTGGCTAAACTGGATATTGATTTTTATTGAATTTCCCTTTGGTTTGTATCAAGAGATAAATGTGAATTGCTAAACTCATACTCACCAATACAATTCTTTCCATCTGCATCAAGCTCATAGCCTTCATAACACTGACAGACATAAGACCCAGGTGTGTTCACACAAATCTGCTCACAGGCATGTTTCTCCACAGCACAAAGGTCCTGAGCTACAAAACATAATTGCATGAGTATGAAATTCTTTGACTTTTTATAACATACATGCAGAGTATAAATCAAAGCTAAATTTCAGGAAGCTATGAACAGCTCTTTAGATATGAGCTCATTTTAACACAGAACATGCCAATGTTCTGTCACACAGTGAAAGTCTTCTGCCAGCAGGAACAACCACTCCAAGCTGAGGAGCTCATTCCTTCAGCTGAAGGCACAACTATTGGTGGTCCAGTGGTGCTTCGCAGAGTTGCTTGACTGTATGTTTCTCTAAAAGTCTGAAGGGCATTCTTCAGGGCTTTTTGGGGAAAAAATAATTGTGTTTAATTGTGTCTCTTTTTTTAATTCTGTTTTTGCATAACCCTCCTAGAGAAATGATGACAAGGTTGGAAAGGAAAAGACAACACCAAAAAACTTGGGGTATTTCATTTCTTTTATAATTTTTCGATTTTCTGGAAAATACCATAGCAAGTTACCCCTCCCAAGCAAAAGATCTCATTAGAAAAATTACTATGACAAATGAGGTCAGTTCAGCATCTGGCCAAATGAAGCACATTGGGCTTTCATTTCAGTAGACTAAAGCTTTCTGGGAACTCTGAGTTTCCCCAGTGAAATCTTTGGAAAGCAGAGTACTTTGTGTTACTCAGGATTAGGACTGCTCAACACACAGTGGTCTTTTACAGTTACAAAAAGGCTTTTGAAACATGTTTAGGAAACTAGCCAAGCAAATGTGAATTTTCTTTTATAGCTGTCTGCTTCATATCAAACGGCATGATGAACAGCATAAACAGTCATTTAACTCTCTTGTTCCAGTATAAACACCCACAAATAGATAATTTTTCAGCTTGTTTCAGTTCCATTTCCTCTTTTGTACTGTTTTGTGTATCAGTGTAAGATTTGAACATCTCTAGAGAAGAATGGAAGAGATTAAGTTAAACAAATACGGTGTAATGAGTAAAGAATAGCCATTATCTGACACAACCACTCTTCTCTAGAAGTTAGACCAGAGTATGTGAAAGAAGCATCCTTTGCATGGATGCAAAACATCTTCATGAAATAAATGTAAGAATGCTTGAAGAAATCACAGGTACGGCAGATTTTCTTTCTTCAATGCACGGAAATATTTTTTTAGAAATAATGATACAATGAAATGTACGTACTATCATCTGTTCAAGAAACAAATGTACCTTTTCCCAACCTAAAACTAAGTTGTCAGTTCTCTGCTGATTGAAGCCATTTGGTTAAGGGGTTTAAGAGCTGAATATTAATATGGTGTACCCTCACAATGTTTAAAAAAAACAAATAGAAGACTGAAAACAGAGTACAACTTTAAGTACATTCCTTTCACCTTTTCTGCACTGTTTAATTTAGAAAGTGTTAAAATATGTACATAAAGAAACTACTTGATCATAAAAGAGCTACAAAGATATCTAAGCCTTAGATAAATACATCCTGTTTAAACAGCAGCCAGTGAAGGTAACTAAAATGGCCACAGACTGTGGTGATTTTGCTCACCATGCTTCTCCTTACCTCCAGAAATAAGCTGATCAGTTTGTCCAGGCTTGGTCCCCTTTCCTCGTGAATTCCATTACTTCTCTGGGAAGCTTTTAGACACAAAGCTGTGACCTTGTCCATAGTGCTATTGCGTCACCTCCCTCTTTCACCAAAGATTTCCACCATCCTAACACATTTAAGGCCAGTTTGATGGCTCTCAATATTAGATTTCCAGTGCTAATTGCTAAAATTGTTTCATAGTTTGGTAATGTAGGAAGAAGTCCATTAGAAGTAGGCTACAAACACGCCGAATGACTCATTTCCTTTTCATATTTAGCAAACTGCAATCTAGTATCATCTGATTGGTGATCAAAGCAGTCAAGCAAATCATGTGTGACAGGTAAGTGGGGAAAAATAATATTAGATGGAGTCATAGCTAAAAAAAAAAAGGTAAAGCAATGCAGCAATGGGCTTTGAAAAGTGGTAGAGAGGTACCAGACTGAGGGCTACTGTGCACTTGTGCTACAGTGTCACCAGGAGGAAAACTACATACAATTCCAGAACTCTCTTTGAAATTAACCTGTAATTTGGAGCAGGTCAGTACCCAAAAGCTGAACTACTGGCTGATAAAAACTATGGAAATGAACACAAAAGAAAATGTGACACAATAAAGAAGGAATTTTTCATACTTGTAATTAAATTTTTTTCTAATTGACTCACAAAAAAAATCAACAGTCAAAACTGATGTCAGGCATAAGGATGGGGACAATGTGTGAGAGGAAATTAAAAAGAAATTCTGAATTTAAAATCATTTCTACAAAGTCAAAAGCAAAAGAATTCCTTCTAAGAAATTCTTTAATAAACTCAATAGCATGAGGAGGGTTTAGATTCAAAGAATATGAAAGTTTTAAATCAGAAGCATTTTAAGAAGGACACAATGAAAAGAACAAGTTAGAGAACATTACTGAAATGTGATTACATAGTTGGAGCCATCATTTGGGATTCTGACCACCCTCTTTCTGAAAAACTATAGCAAATATGCAGAAGCAGAGAAAACAGGCTGTGTGAAAAATTGTTCTTGTCACTATTCTTGTCTTGGCACAGCTGCTTAACTAAATATTAATTAGGAAATCTTCCAGATTGGATTGAAATGTCCTTTTGAGGGGAAAAAAACCCAAAACCAAACCATAAAGAAAATGTTTAATTTGTTCCATCTAACATGCAACACTCCCTTGTAATTTACATACATGCATATGACAAATGTCTACATTTGGTGAAGAACACTGATGAGAAGGACTAGAAAGTAAAGATTCCTAAAAGTAATGCATCTGGTAGCTTGACATCACAGGAAGTCTCCCACTGCACATGTAAGGACTTCAATCCCCAAGTTGCAGAGTCGTCTTGGATACTGACATACTCACTGTTTCAGTGGTCATTAAGCATCTCATACAGAATACAACACTAAGGAAAAGTGAGTAAGAACCTGCTAATCCCAAGACATCTGATTGTTTTACAATGTTTTACAATTGTTTTACTCTCCTGAGATGCAGAACATGAGAGTTCAAACACAAGGACAGGATTTGAGCCATCATCCTTCACCCTAACTCTAAATTATCATATAAGTGAGGGGTATGTCCTATGCTCTCACCATGACTGTCTCTTCCAATGTTTTGAAAGATGTTTTCCAAAATTTTTCTTCTGGCTAAAATCAGTTTGTCAAATTTCACTTGAATCCATGCACTGTCATGGGATAAGAAACTGCATTTTTAGCAAGTACATTTTCCACAAGTCATTAAAAATATATTACATGATTTCTTCAAAATAATGGTGGATACTGATATAAATTTGCCATACCCATCAATGTAGTCCACTGTTAATTACTGGGAAGCAAGTCAAAATGGACAAAAGAAATACTGCTACAAAGATCAAAGAGTGAAAAGAAGTTTATTATTATAAACTATAAAGTTAATTATTTAAAACTGAAAAAAAATCAACCCTTTTAAAGAAGGAAATGAGAGCATAAACAAGGCTTTTGAGACTATTCTTTGAACTGCTGCACACCCTTATGCTCCAAACAGCAGTTAGGAAGAGCTTTTCAGAATGGCAATTTTTTTTTTCACAGATCTCTAATATAGGGTTTATTGTACCTTTCTGTACTATTTAGCAATGGCTACTATTTAGACATGTTACTAAAGTAGTTAGATTCACCTCATGCAAGATGATTAAACAGTTCTGTCTTTGATTATTGCTTCACTGTTGGACCTACTATATCAATAGAATTCAAATGTAATTTTATCCAGTTTCAGTGTACCACTGAAGAGCTGTTTATAAGAATTAGCTAGGTGCATTTCAGAAAGGTTTGTAAGAGCTTCAATGATCCAAAACAAGAAAAAGAATTACAATTTTACCTTTTCAGACTCTTTCTTATGATTACCATTAATTATATACTGAGCTCAGTCCCTAAAAGATATGTGATATTAAGCACTTTTTCAGAGCATGAAAGAAAACAGTTAAGAAAGGTAACATACTGCTGCAAGTCTTCTGGTCAGCATTTAGAATGTATCCTTGTTTACATCTGCATAGGTAGGAGCCTGGGGTGTTTATACAGAAGTGATCACACTGATGTCCAACTATACTGCACATATGGGGCACTGAAAGAAAAAAAAAGTAAAATGTTATTAACTGCTGGTCTTACTTGTCACAACCAAAATAAATAAAAAGCACAGAAGATTTTACTGAAGCAATTCATGAGTTTCAAACTAAGAGTTGACTGTAAAGACAAAAATGGAAGCTTAAGCCTAGAAGAAAAAAAAACAAATCCATGAAGTTAGATATTTTCTGTCTGGTTGACATTGATGACATGTTTTTGGACAGGGAATTTCATGTAAAATGGGGATATAAACAAAATAAAGTATACAGTAGAGTATCTGGAAACAGTAATTACTTGCTGGTCCCAAAAAGACAATGAAACAAACCTACCACATTCAAATGTAGAAAATAAGTAGAATTTAAGTACAAACTGTTCTAGTGGACATTCAGTGTCTTGAATGAAGAAAATCACTGCGCAGCACAATACCAAAGAAGAATAACTAGGAAACAACTTGATGATGAATCATCAAACAACTTGCTTAATTATTAATACTAAGAAACATACAAGCAATATATAGCAACACTGGGGTCATGCACCTCCAAGCTCTGGGAGCTTAGCTGAGCTACACTCTAGAGTTTAATTTTAACATTTGCATTTTTTGTCTCAAAGAGCAAGTAATAAAAAGCAACAGATTGAGACAGCAAAAAGGAAAAAGAATTCTGACAAACTCATTGCTGAACTATTTTTTTCCACAATTTTTTTCCAAAGTGTCTCTGTTGCACCCATTTCAAAGAATCAACGATACTCTGGCCATCAGCCTGTGCTATTTGTACAACCTCATTTTTTGCAGGACTCAGCAGTGGACAGCAGTATTAGAAAGGGTGATCTCATAGCTGAAGAATTTGAATGCAAGACTTGTGAATCAGATTTTAGCCCTGCCTATGTCACAGGGTCCTTATTTGATTTTGAGCAAGACAATGACATTAACATCTTCAAGCAAGCATCAACCTTCAAAGATTCAGTGTGAGATTCATGTGTTCACATAGGTACACCTGCATCTGGATTTGCAGGAATGCAGGGCTCTCTTCAGCTGCAATGGTGTTCCTCCAATGTAAAATGGGGATGACACCACTTTACAGAAGAATATTTAATAGATACTTTATATGCTCCTGACTGATCCATCTCCATTTCTGTTTATCTTTTGAGTTTTTCACTCTCATTTTACTCCTCAAGCCTCTCATTTCCCAGGATACAGTTTGCTTCTCTTTTACCCTGTTGACCAGTCATTAAAAGAGGCTGGTGGTTTCCCCTGGCTTCAACTGTTGTTTCTGACACCCCTACATCTTTACCAGCCAGACACTGGTGATTGTAGGGAAAGTCTGACTTAGCAGAGGATGGAGCACAGACAATTTATTTGGATTCTTCTGAGAATATAGCTGATAGGCACTGGGTGATCTCTGCCACACATGAGTAAGCAGTAGTTAACTTCGCCTGCTTTTTGGTTTTCCCATAGAGCTTCATCAGTTGGCCAGAAACCTGGAATCTTCACAGGAACCACAAAGACACATTCCAGACACAAGGAAAGCTCAGGTGCCATGGTCTTTTCGCACAGCACGAAGCACAGCAGACTGCACGCCAGAAGACTTGATCAGAGTGCTGTATTCAATAGCTCTAGCAAAGAAACAAGGTGTCCAGATGTTTGACTACAATGATATTGCCTCTGGGTCCACACTGGGGAGGACTTAATAAAACTAACCACATTTCCCAGGAGGAATGTAGGTGCTCTAGGAAGCAGAGGCTATGGATTCTTAGATTGCTCTTTTGAAATTCAGCAAGCTGAACACTGCTTCACAGCCCAGACTCAACAAAATAATAAATATCCTATCTGCAATTTAGTCCCTTAACCTGAAATCCATAAAAATCTAAGAACTTAAATTCTCTGTTGCATCTGGGCCTGGGTCAAGTGCGTTTTTCAATCTCACTTTCAATTCCTGACACGGCAAATGTAGTGGAGGCATTACCTGACAGAAGGAGGCAGCAGCAGTCCTTGTCATCTCCATACTCCTTCATCGGGGGGGGGTGGGGGGGTGGGGTAGGGGGTATTTTTATTGAGGATCATATGTGTTTGGATTGAAAGTGAGTTATAAAACTGTAATACATTTACTGGACACTGCCTAGTCTGAAAAGAAAAAATGAGTAAGTGGTATTTGCACTGGATTTATTTCTAAAATGCAATTAAAAATTCAATAAGATGAAGCTCTGAAGCATCTGCTGTTCATTCCATTTCAACTCTCAACCCATGTTTAGTTTACTCTTTCTTGGTTCTTGAATGTATCTTACTATGCCAGCTAATTATACAGCAAAGAAGAAACAGGAAAAAAAATCTATTATCTGATGAATGTCTCTGATGGAGTCTTGTGCTGATGCAGTTCAGCTGGAGCCCTGTTAGCCTGAAATAATTTTGGAAAAGACCAAGTAAGGAAAATTCTCCAGACCACCCTGACAATAAGTCTCAGTTCTTTTCTGGCAAAACCATCCCCAGAGATGAGTGAGCATTCAGTCCCACCAGGCATTCTTTTTCTGGACTCTGCTGAAAATGCCTCAGTTTAATGCCAAATGTGTATAAAGATCTTTCAGATTTGTCTCAGAAATAAATAAAAAGCTATATAAAATGCTCAGATTGGAATAAAATTAATTATGTATGCCATGGTATTTGTAAAAGATAATTTCTTATCAGGAAATTACAGATGGAAGCGATTTCTGTGTTGTAAATTAATACCTATTAAAATACTTACTTTGCTGTATGAATAAATGGTAACACTGTAATGCCTTTTCCTTATTTTCTATATTTAAAATGGATGGAATAGAACCACTACCATGTCTCTGTGTCTCACTTCCAGTCACTATGTACATGCAGAGGTAATTGTTTGCACAGAATTAATATGTTAGTTTTGGAAGAGGAATCCATGCACTCCAGAGATTTATTTAAATAACCAAAAGACCACTTATCAGTTTGAAGTTTTAGTACTAAGAGAGATCACATTTAAAATCAATAGATGGAACAACTTATCTAATATTCAAATAGCAGAGGGTTGTAAATTTATTGCTATTATGCAATGAACAGGAAAACCATGATAAGTGTGTTTGCCTCACTGCTTATGACCACTAGGAATTAGATCACATTTTATGGCAAACAGCAGTAGAATTAGTTTTTTCCCATATATATGACTGCTGTCCTGAATGTTGCTTAGCTAGTAAATTCTAACAGACAAAACTTCATGTAAAAGAAAAAAAGCTTAGTTATAATGCATATTTTTTTCCATGTTTTACTTTCATCTCTGCATTCAGAACTATAGATAAAATCCTTACCACAAAGTTTAGTCTGGAATGCAGATGTCAGTGTTTCAATCTGACTGAAATTAGCAACCAGAAACACATGCTCTTCATGTGGTTCACTGCCAATAGACTTCAGTGTGTTCATATCTACTCTTCCCACTCCAATGGCAAAAATCAAGATTCCTGAGTTGCGTGCTTTAGCAGCAATTTCTGCCACTGGATCCTGTGGTCTCCCATCCGTCACAATCATGATAATTCGGGGCACATTCTGCTTCAGAGGTCGAGCTCCTTCTGACTCTGAAAATGCAATGTTCACTGCGTACTGAATGGCCAGTCCGGTCATGGTGCCAGTTGCCAGGTGCATCATCCTCCTCACTGCTCTTTCGATATCCTGCTTCCTCCTGAATGTCTTCAGTGAAAACTCCTGTTTGACTGTGCTGCCGTACTGAATCAGGCCTACACGGGTGGCATCAGGACTGATGTCCAGAAACTGCAAGATGGTTAAAATGAACTCCTTCACCTTTTCAAAGTCATAGTGACGTACACTGCGAGAGCTGTCAATGATGAAGACCAGGTCCAGGCGTTTGTTGTTGCAAGTATTTTCTGGAAGACAAAATGCAAACAAAAATACTTTACAAGAATTTCAAAATACAAGTCAGTTTAGATTGAACTGACACTTCAAGCATGCTGTCTCAATAACCACAGCTGCTGAGAAAATACAGGAAAAACAGGAGATGCCAGTACTAAAGCTACCTAGGCAATACAGATTTCTCCTCTAGTAAACAGCAAAAGCTACTTGTTATATGATAAGCACATATTACATGTTTTAATTGTTTTTTTTTGTGTGATCAGTCCCCAGAATAGCCAGTGGCAGTGGAATGAGTAGATATTTGTGCTGTACCTTGTTATGTCATTTTGCTTGAGATACACCACACAGAATGGAACCCCCCTCCAAATTACATAGTTACAACTTGAGTGGGATGCACTATAATGCCTTTTGTGGTAGTGCCTGAGAACTTAGAATCTGACACTCCGATGAGTCAGGGAGGTACCAGTCCTCTGTAACAAACAGGGAAAACAAAACACACAGAAATTCAGGTCAAAAGCATCTATAGATTGCAGTGACCAATGCAAGACATGAAGGGTCTGATTTTTCAGGGAACTTGGCATTAATCAGTACTTTGCGTGTTCAAAGTACAGCTCTCAATGACATCAACTGCAGCTGTGCATGATCAGCACTTCTGTAAATCAAACCCTATGATTTCAAACACATAATTAATGGCCACCTGGGAAAAGTCTCATATATTGGACTAATTCAGCATCTCACACAGAAATTCTGTGGCTGCATCAAGAGAAAATCCTATTTTCTACAGCAGCATTCAATTTGGCCAAAAGACCACTCATACACTTCCTGAAGTCTTCTGTTTCAGCCATCAGCAGTCTTTTGTTTCCAAGAGCCACTGAAGCAGAAATACTACAGGGTATGTCTATATCTGACTACTGCACCGGCAGAGAGTCCAAGCTACCATGAATAATAGCAGAAGTGAAGGCTGGCTGCTCTCTAGGCATACTACCAGCTTTCTGGGACCCCCGCTGCATCCTCTGGTGTCTGCTTAGCATCCTTCTTTTTTGAAAGAAGCAAGACTTGTGCTTGAGTTGCATGATGAGAATGGACTACGGTCTCATTGTCTGGGCCATTCACAGGAAGCCAGCACATGGCAGGCTTGAGGCAAGCAAAGGGAAATGAGCTATAAGCTGTGCCACAGAAGGCAGCATGTGGCAAAAGATTAAATGGACTTTAAAGGGCTCAATGGGATACTGGTGATGAAAAATCAACTGAGGTTTAGCACACCAAAGACCCCTGCAGTTTAAGAAATCCTTGAGCCACAAAAGCATGGCAGCTGGGAGAGTATCTGCAGGTAGTATTCTCTTGTTCTTAAAGTTGCTCATATGCAACCACTTTTGATTGCCGTCAGAGACAGGACATTGGGTTAGGCAGACCAATCAGTGCCTCTGCTCATGCTCTCAAATTCCTCTGGCTGCAAACAAACCTGTGAGGTAGCTAGTTGTCCCCCTGGCTTGAAAGATAAAAGGTGGCAAGATTGCTCATCAAACTGCAGTGATATCCTCATTTTACTAAACTGAGATAGCCCTAATCACTAATCTCCTTTTATTGCCCAACCTAATTCAATTCTCAGCTCATTCTCATCCATTTTATACAATGAATGAGGCAAATGCTTACTGGAAAGGTAGTATTTGTGTAATTAAAGGTCATGTCATATGGCACAAGTACAAGTGGGCCAATCAAAGCCTTTACATGAGTTCACTGGTGACTTCTGCTGAACACTAGTCATGTACTTCTGCCAAGGAAAAGGGTGAGAAAGATGCCTGTATTCACTTGCTAACTCAGAAGCTTCTTTCATAGATTACCAAGAACATTCGTGGGCATAGAATAAAAATGTCCTTTGATGACAATACAAATGACTGCCTGGACTTAGTCATGTGCAGTCTACAGTATGGCTTTATTCATAAGCGTAGGAATATACTCGGATTGCTCATTCTTTCAAAAGCAGAGGATATTGAATGCAAGCCAAATTGAGCAGAAACAAAATTCCAGTTCTAATGGGATACAGATGTCCTGACATAACTGTTTTCCATCTCAATACCTTAGTGGCATATCTAATTATTAATTATTTTTACTGATATAACATGAAATATTCCAGCACAATTTCAATACAAAGAAAACGCTAAGATATGATTTGTGGGAGCAGAGCAAGGGGAAAGAAAGACAATTACAGAAAAAAGGCTAAGAGTATATGTGCATTGTGTATGAGGGGAAAGACAGAGAAAGGTAAAATGATTGTTACTGTATTTCCCTTAAAACAAGTTGAAACTAGACCCATGGTGTTGAATCCTTTTGAGTATAAAAATTTGGATCCCAGGCTGAAGAGACTCAGTTATGTATTCTGAATGTAAACATATTTGTAAACATTGATGAGGTCACCCCTCAGTCTCCTGTCCCACACGACGTCCTTGTCTCTAAATTGGAGAGACATCAATTTGATAGGTG
>JBAFWW010028218.1:2321-14078 GCA_036873685.1 Agapornis canus
TTTAAAGAATAAAAAAAAAAAAAAAAACCAAACCAAAAAAAAAAAAAAAAAAAAAATCCACCCCAAAAAACTACAACCAAAACCACATACACACAACAAACAAACAAAAATAAACCAAACACACACACATGCCCCCAAACCACTTCTGCTTTGAAAAGACTTTGCTAACTGTTACGGTTTAATCCCAGCTTGAAATGAAGTAGGGCACAGCCGCTCATTCACTCCCCCCATTGCTCTGGTGGGATGGGATGACAATTGGGAAAGGTAAAACACATGGGTTGAGATAAGACCAGTTTAATAACTGAAATAAAAGCAAAAAATAATAACAACATAGCAATGATTGTAATGAAAAGGAAAGTGACAGAGGTGAATAAAACCCAATTGCTCCCTACCTGCTGACCATTGTCCAGCCTGTCCCCAAGCAGCAATCAGTAGCTCACAGCTATTTTCTCCCCAGTATCTATCCAAAGCTTGACATGCTGTGGGATAGAATATCCCTTTGGCTAGTTGGGATCAGGTGTCCTGTCTCTACTTACTCCCAGGTTCCCATGCACCACCTCGCTGGCAGAGCATAATACTGAAAAGCCATTGATTAGGGTAAGCATTACTGAGTAACAACTAAAACATCAGTGTGTTATCAGTGTTGTTCTCATACTAAATCCAAAACATAGCACTGCATCAGCTCCAAGGAAAAGAATTAACTCTGTCCTAGCTGGAACCAGGACAGTAACCAATAAACATTATGGCCATTACCCAGCAGGAAAAGAACATCAGCATTTAATCTAAAATCAAAATAGAGTAGGTAATCCAAGATATAGGATACAACTCCATTGAAAGCCTACAAATGAGTAGTACTTTGAGACCTGTCTGATTAATGGGAGAGGGAAACTACCTGCAGCTTACTGCTAATGTGCAAACACCTGGTCACGAGATGAGAAAAAAATCACCCCCTGGAGATGTATGTCATTAAAGAGACGGTGTTACCAGAAGTCTCTCATAAAACAGGAAGTATTTCAATAACATCTTGTAATTTATCCTCACAAAAAAGAGAAAAAAACCCATTCTTTGAAGAATACCTGGAATAAAGGCACTCAGTCTGGAAAATATATTAGGACAAAATATGCAACTTTTCAAATTAGTCTTAAAAGTTATTAGTATTCTTGAGCTAATACATTGTGGAAAGGACTAGAATAATTGTTCAACTCTTTCCTCAAACTGAGAGAACGTTCATTATTTTTTATGTCAGTGAATGTAGAAAACTTGACTAATTATGTATTATTTACTTGTCATATTTTTAAATAGCTTTTTGTAGGCTCCATCTGAAAGATTATGATGTACTACCAGCCACCATTGTCACTGCTAACACAGAGGCTAAATGTTCTTTCTTCCAAATAGGCAGAACAATAAAGGGCAGAGGAAAGGGCATTACTTCCTTTTAATATAGTTTTGACTTCCTAGTATGATATTTTTTCTAATAAGCTGAGCCAATAATTCTAACAGGAATAAAGTATTCTTCTGCACTTAGAGATTTTTTTCCTGATGTCATTAATAATTACTAAATTAATTTAAATGTCTTGCTTATTGAATAATAGTTTGATGTGTTTCTTAAAGACAAAAACATTCAGAATGCAACCATTCAAAACACACTTTCTACAACATGCTTTAATAAAGACTTTACAGTAAATCCTTAACTAATTCCAATTTGTCCTGGGTTCAGCAGGAGCAGTAATTTTTCTCCTTCTGTTGCAGTGCTGTGGTTTTGACTTTTGGTCTGGGAATAACGCTGGTAACACCAATGTGTTTAGCTGCTGCTCAGTAACGTTTAGTGTAACCAAGGACTTTCTGCCAGGGAGGAGGGGAAGAAGGGGGAAGGAAAAAAAGTTCTTTTTGGCACCCAACACAGGACATGAAGGGTTGACCTGACCAGTGTCTCTAATCGTGCCTGTGATAAGCGTTCATTGTTTCAGATTGATAGTTACTCCTCACAATGCTGATTTATTGGTTCTTAAAGTTGTTGATCTCACAGTTTCAGCATTTTGTACCTTACTTACAGCGGGTATTTGCTGTGTTAGTGTTTATCAGCTGGTGGCCTTGGGCTAAGGTTCTTGTTTCATTGTACTTTATGGTAATGATTTGCAATTCAGTAGAATCATTGATCATGAGACTGATCTGGCTTGCGTTCCCAGTGTGGTCACCACCTCTATACCTCAGGAAGTATATCATGGAAGTGTTTAACAATTACAGATCATTTTTCTCCTCCTCGGGTGGTCAACCCAGGACATAGACATTCTCTTACACTCCCAGCCCCCCACCAGACCATTTACAGCATCGTTTGAGGGTTCTAAAGGTTTTGAGTGGCTTTAAGTACCTTTGAGACCTGCCTGTTTATTGTGATGGAGATCACCATGTTGGCATGCATATAGAGTGTGTTTTGCCCACAACCATTTCATCTGATCTCAAGAGTTAAGCAAAGTCAGGTTTGGGCCTTGTCTAGGGTTAGACGATATAGGAGGACCAAGAGGTTTTCCCCAAGGCTGGACAGTCATGAATGACAGGGTATGTGGGATAGTATGGGCAAGTATCCAGGGCAGTGGTCCTCTCCAGTGCTTTGGAATTCCACCACTGAACAAGTAAAAAATTCAAAAAATTTAGTAAAACACTTAAATGAGGTGTGTTCTCATTCTGGTCATAACTGAGAGGAACAAATCTTGGCAACGTGCTGGGGCTTGGCCTATGTTTACAGAGCCCTGTTCAACAATACCGAGCACTTTCAAAAGGAAAAAAAATAATCCCTGTATCTGATGTCAAAGCAACAGTCAGTGCAGCTACTCCAACTCCAAGTACAGCAGCTACACCAGCCCCAACAACAAGTACAGCAGCTACCCAAACTTCGACCTCAACAGACAGAGAAGCTAATCCAACTCCAAGTACAGTAGCTACACCAGAGGACCACTTCATGCCAATATCAATTGCCCATCTACTCAAGGGGAAAAGCAAAAAAGAGGCAAGTAAAATGAAGCAAAATGAAGAGACAATGTACTCACCACCCAGGACAGCATCTGACCAGGAGTTATTAGTATGTGAATCAGAGGAAGAAGAGGTGACGTCTCAACCCTGAACCACAGCTGAGCTATGGAATATGCAAAAAGGTTTTACCCATCAAGCAGGGGAGCACATCATCACCTGGTTGCTCTGATGCTGGGACAATGGGGTCGATGGTCACGAACTAAAAGGCAGGGAAGACAAGCAGCTTGGATCACTTGCTAGGGAAGGGGGAATTGACAAAGCAATTGCCCTCAGCCTTTGGAAGTGGCTCTTGGCAGCTGTGAAAGAAAGGTTTTCATACAAGGATGATGTTATGAGTTGTTCGGCCAAGCAGACTACTCTAGTGAAAGGCATCCAGTCTCTAAAGGAATCAGCCATTGTAGAGATGATCTATCACATTAAGTTGAATAATGGGGATATACCCATAGATCCAGATGAAGTTGAATGTACATGAGCCATGTGGCGGAAATTTACATGGAATGTACCATTCATTCAAAGGTCATATGCCCATTCATTGGCAGCAATTACCTGAAATGACATAGTACAACTAACAGTGGATGAAATGATTCATAAACTCCGAGAGTTTGAAGAAAGTTTCACCCCTTCCATCATTTCAGCTGTGGAAAAACTGTCCCAGGACCTCAAACAATTGAGTGATGAACTATCTGATCTATCCAGATCTTCATGTGTACCAACATGCGTCTCAGCTATTAACAAAAGATGTCCTGCTGCTCGAGAGAGAAGTTATAGAAGGTATATGCCACGGGCCATGCTATGGCTTTACTTGAGGGATTGCAGAGAAGACATGACTAAGTGGGATGGAAAATGTACATCAGCTTTAGAGGAACAGGTGTGTGAATTGAAGAGGAGAACAAGTGTCAAGGATGATTGTCCATGAAAGCTGTAGCTTCAATCTCTGGTGAGCAGGTTCCTAGACGGTATAATGTTAAATGGCTGTTAATATATAATGTATAATGGCTGTTAAAAACTACACTGAAAGCAATTGGTGGTAGGACTTTCAGACATTGGGATACACATTTATCAAAGTCCACCTGGCTGGTCAACACCAGAGAATGGCCCAGCCCAGTCAGAACTTTTACATACTGTAGAAGGGAAAAAGTTCCTGTGATGCACATAAAGAATTTGCTGGGGAAGACAGTCTGGATTATTCCTGGGTTATTCAGGTAAAGGCAAACCCACTCATGGGATTGCTCTTGCTCAGGGACCCAGATATACTTGGTGGGTAATGTGGGAAGATAGGGAAGTCCAGTGTATACCTAAAGGGATTTGATTTTAGGGGAAAACAGCCAATGAACTCAATTGTATGCTGTTTCCTGCTATGTAGCACTTTTATAGCCAACCAACTAGATATCTTCAGGTCACCAGACACTGGCCCTGGCTTTCCTCTGACCATCATCCCAGCAAAGAATGAACTTTGATGAAACCAGACAAGTTCTGCAGTAAGGGAACAATCAGCATCAGTAGGGAATGATGTAACACTGCACACAGCCTCTCCTGCTCTGAAAGACTGTCACAAGAAATGGAGTCTGACATCATGGACTAAATGGACTCTGCAGCTTCATAGGCATTGGTTCATGCACTAAGGAATGATCTCTGTGTCTGTGTGTGTGCATGTGTGTGGATGTATATATATATATATATATATACACATACATAGAGATGTATATATATATACACACACACACATATATATATATACACATATATATATATGAGGTAAGAGTGATGTTATATTGAAAATGTGGGATCTGAGCATGATGAGAATGGTATAGAATAAGGGGTGGATACTATCCTGGGTTCAGCAGTAGAAGTCATTTTTCTCCTTAGTAGCTGGTGCACTGCTGTGGTTTTGACTTTCGGCCTAGGAACAGCACTGATAACATTGATGTTTTTAGTTGGTGTTCAGTAATGTTTAATCTGACCAAGGACTTTCTGAGTCTCATTTTCTGCCAGGGAGGAGGGGAAGCCAGGAAGAAGCAGAGACAGGACATTTGACCTACCCTAGCCAAAGAAAGAAGTATTCCATACCACAATATGTCATGACCACTATATAAACTGGGGTCAGTTTCCTGGAAGGGTTAGATCACTGCTTGGTGGGCTCGGTATCAGTCGGTGGGTGGTGAGTGATTGTGTTCTCTTCCCTTGTTATTTCCCTTATCATTATTGCTATTGGTGGTAGCAGTAGTGGGTTTCTATTATACCTTAGTTACTGAACTGTTCTTACCTCAACCTGTGGGAATTACATTCTTTTGATTCTCCTCCTCATCCCTCTGGGAGTGGGGGGAGAGGAAAGGAGGGAGTGAGAGAGACACTGCGTGGTTCTGAGTTATGGCCTGGCTTAAACCACGACACAATCATAATTTCATTATGCTTTTCATTGTCACTTCTGCACCTGTAATATCACTTCCTGTACTAGGACAGTGTAGGGTAGAGCAGTGGTTTGTATTTCTTCTCAGAATCATTTTAGTTTTTTGGTGGGGGATATGAAAGAGAAACAGAAAGAAATTAGATCTGAAATAAAATTTAAAGACAACAAACACTGAGACATCCTGGAAATGGTTTAGGAAGGGAGAGAATTCAAAGAGAATTTTAACCAGACCTGTTGTCATGTGGAAGCCTCCCTGTCTCCTAAACTATCATTACACTTATTTTGAAATAAAACTGCAATTCAGCCTCTGACTCCTTGCAAGTCACCAAAGAAATTAGTGACCTCTACTGGCATTTTTCTTGTAGTAGTTTATTTCATTAAAACATTAGCTCAACTGAACACCTGCCTTTTCTTAGTGCATTATTTTGTGCACTTTTGTTGGTACTAAAATAGCAGCAGTCTCTGTTCCAGACCAGTCAGTGCATGTGAATAGAAGCAAAGGGCATCTGGTGTCTTGCTTCCCTGTAGGAGTTAGCAGAAACAGTTCTCATATGCCTTGCAATAGGAACATAATTCCATAGCAAGCAGTCTTGCTGTTAAATAAACAATTTAACAAGGCAAACAATTCGAAGATGATTTCCAAGATTGCCTCAACTTTTGGGGAGGATCTGCAAGCAGATTTATTGACTTTGAATTCTGCTTCCAATTGTGCCACTCCCATGGAATTGGATTATTAAAATGCTAGTTTTAAAAATGGTTTTCCAGTTCCAGAGGCCTCTAAATATGCCATCCTTAAAAACTAATTCACACGTGTCAGCTCTGAAATAAAATACACTGTCATTAGTGTGAGAGGTTGAACTGAAATCAGACTCAACCATCCCTTGTCTCAAAGACTGGTGTGAGAAGCTAAGGTCCACAATCTCTGGGTGTAAAGAGCTGATATATGACATCCATTGTCTAAAAGATTTCTGACAGACATACAGTTGAAGAGCTGGCTGCAAGATCAGGGAAACTATCCAGGAATGTGCATCCACTTAACATTAAGAACAGAGATACTTCTCCCTATCACATAATAAAAGGAGACAAATGTAATCTCCATGTGGCCATCCCACCACTGAAGATGACTATGGATCCTAGGGACACCCCTGGATCTATGGTGGTGACTATCTCTCTGCATTCTAAATGCTTGCTTAATTTCTATCCTTTTTTCAGATTTTTTTTATAATCATCTTTTTATATTTTTATAATAAAAAAACCTGACCAATTGCAGAACTTGACCTCATTTGTATCTTAATTTCACTCTGGGGATCATGAATAAAATATTTTCAACATTGGGTTTTATCCAGTTGTACCTCGACAATTGGTATGCAAAAGTAGTAGATAAAATAATGAGAGAAGAAGAAATGGAGATTATAAACTTGTTTCAGTGAAATGTGTGAAAAGACATAGAAAATGCTATTGTAGTAATAACTGAAGAATTAAAAGGCATTAGATCTCACAAGGTAAAAAGCACTTACAAGAATATAGATGGTAGAGGTCGGTAGAACTGACAGCCCCTACAGGCTGTGAAGATTACTTGTTAAGACAATTGACTAATGGTTTCCCATGACACAATATTGAGCAAGCATTCTATTCAAATGGGAAGAAGATATTGCTCACCAAAGCTGCTGAGAATGATATTAATCACTTCACTAGGCTCTGATTCAGGTCTTAATTCAGCTCAAAGATGGCAAGATTTCATCTACCTGTTTTGTAGTAGACATAAAAAAAGGGCTTTAATGGATTTTTGAAATCAGACATTGATATAATGCCAGCTTCTCATTTTCATGACCTTCAATTTATTGTATACATGACCAACCAACATAATGAATTTCACAAACATTTGTACAGCAGAACTACTTTTGAAAGTTTTTGCTTATTTGACATAACTTCAAGTATTCTCTGCCTCCATAAGATGGGAAAGAAAGAAAGAAAAAACATAACTGGTTTTACTTTAGTAACTTGAAAGGAAACATTCTGCCACTGTGATTATTTACTCCTTACTTAGAATCACCATTTGCCCTGCTGGCTTTATGTGAGTGGCTTGCAGTAATGGAAAGTCTATTTGCTTTTACTAGAGCATAATGTACTCAGCCACCATAAAACTTATTGTTGAACTAGTGCTGGCTCTGCAGAAAATGATTTCTCATGTTCTTCATTTTATTATGTTAAATGAATTCTCTGGTGCAATTATTGTCCAGTATTTCATAGGGGTAATAAGCTAATTGCTACTTGTTTTAATTGCCTAAGTATGAAGTGTCAGTGATTTATAAGTAATGAAGAAGCCAAGATGAAGTCATAAAATACTAAACGCCCATGAGATCAAGTAGTGTACTTCTGCAATGAGGATGACGTTATTTCACAATGGCAAAAAATACTGTAGCTTCAGCCTCTAATAGTAAGCTAAAAACAGAAGAAGGAAAGAATTTTGGCACCTTTCTTCAAGGCATGAAAAATGCATTTTCACTTTAGTAAAAAAACTAGTATAGTGTTAACAGTACATATTTCATATACTGTACCCAAAAAGGATGACATGAACATTACTATGTGTGAACTGTATGAACATATTTTTACATAGCTTTGTACAGTCAATGGACCTAAACCAGTCAATATTCAATCAGTTGCACCTGTTTTGAACTGGAATGCAGTTGCTTTAAGAAGTGATATATATTAGCATGATCAAGTTGAGTGTAGCTTTGCATAATACAAAAGTTGTCTGTTCATTCACACTGTTTACAATGAAGCTGTCATATAGTGTACGCTTTTCCTTAGTCCAAATTATATAGCTATGAAAATCAGATGGAAATGTGTAATTCCCTATTGCATCCAGATAGGTGGATGAGAGAAAACCTGTTTTGTTTCTTGACTTAATATTTTAAGTAAGATGCTATATTTTAAAGATGGGATAAATTAATCTCTTTGTGTGGATTTCCAAACTATACTTTAAAAATATTAGGAGATTCTTCAATTTTGCAAATACATAAAGATGAAAATTTCTCAGCACCAGACCAAGTTCATAAAATATGGGGGGGAGGGGGGGGTTGGTTAACTTTCCCACCCCCAGTGCAAACTGTGAACATTCAGAACACAAACTTTGATACTGTTCCATAAGATCAAGAACCCCAGAAATGGAAAAAATAAACATTCATCCTAACCAAACTGCCCTCCAAGACTTTAACATTTCATAATTTCTGATTTCCAGAGCTGAACCTTTTAGAATATCATCAGAATATCTTTTTACATGGACTATCTGGAAGAAGAACATGCTGGTAAATTGTTCTAAGATTACTCCAGTGTTAAAAATTGAGAAATTCTGTTTTTCCTAACACAAACTTCTTAAGGGTTAATGTATCACTACTTGTGGCTAGAAAAACTGGTATTTTTGCCCTCTGAACTTTACTAGTATTTCAACATTTCTAAATCTTTACAAGGAGAGAATTAAAAAATAAAAGACCAACAAACCAGTACCAATACACAAACAAACAAGAAAAAAAGCCACAAACCAGAAGAGGATGAATATGTCCCATGAAGTATGAACTTTAAGGAATCTATCAGTTGAAGAGTTGACATTTGGAGTTGCTATTTTAGACTAAGTTCCAATTTAGAAAAGCAATCAAATATTTCTGACCAAAAAAAAAGAAACAACCCTAAAAGATAAGAGGAAGAAGGTGGTCATTAATGCAGTTCCTTATTCTTGAGACAACTATCATAACTATCTGGCTTTTTTTTGGTCTTTTTTGTCTCTTGCATTTTAAATAAATATTGCACCCTGGATTTAAAATTCTACTAAAAAAAAATCCCAGAAACCAGGTTTGTATTTAAAGTTTATTATTATTTTTTTTAAAGTAACAAACATTCATTAGAAAGTCCTCATCTCTATGAAAATCCAACTGTTAGTCAGTCAATATGAAAACAACAAGTTGCAGAATTTTGGATGGAGTTATAAAATTGACTTTGTGCTTTTTTGTCACATACATTCTTATCACAACCTCTACCCTGCCTATACACAAAGTTGAAGATATCAAGTGTCAAACTCAAGTCACGATTTTGTCAGAAACTTATGAGAATTTCTGTTTTCTAATCAAAAGTTTTTAATCCAAAATATATGTGCAAGTTACCAGTAACACAAATCAGTAATTAGCTCTATACCAAATGCATGTGAATGCAGAGGAATTGCACAGTTGAAATTATTACAATTTTACAAATGCAATATTGATTATTATAGAAGCAATAAACACTATCATTATCATTACAAATGATTATTTTGCAAAGGAAACTATCATGACAGTTTCAATTACTATTTAAATCTCCCTAAGAACTCACTGGCTGGTTATAAAATTACATTTCTTAACTTTGAAAACATTTATTTAATATTTTAAAAACATAAAGCCTTGCTAAGAACATGACTCATATTCACTATATATATATTCATTTGAGGAGAACACTGGAGCCTCTGAGCATTTGTGCTACTGTCATTATCTGTACTTATTGTGAACGTACTGACAGACCACAAATTGTACCTCTCTGTGCCATACCTGCCTTGAGCAATTTGCAATCTAAAATGTTTGGCCAAGAGAGAGAAACAGTAACAGAAAAATAAATACAGGCAGAAAACTTCCATCCTTTTATCCTTATAGGGTATATGGAAGCTGAACCTCTCATGTTCACTGTATTAACTCATTAAAAAATTGTCCACAGATGTGGAACTTCATCATTATCCTCTTATCCCAGAACAGACATAACACCCAGCTTTTAACATTTCTCTGCACACGCATTCACACACACACACACACAAAACCCCAACAACCAAAACAAATCCACCTTATGCTGAAGTGATACAGAACTACACTCAACAGTAACAAGTAAACCAGACACAATATTGTATATTCTTATGAAACCTGACCACATTCTTTGGTTAAAAAAAATCAACATGGGAGCTTGTTTGCATCACTGAACAACACCTTTTTGTTGTACAAGTCACATGCTTTTTTCCTACTGCTTCAATTCTGTTTCTTTTGAAAATTGTGTTAGGATATCACCAATTGTGAAGGCCCAAAGTAAAATATTTTGGTCAAGCAAAGATTGCCCCCTCCCCATACACACAGTGAGATTTAAGCTCATGCAAAACATAAACAGGACATTAAAAAGCCAGCTCCTTCCTTCCTTCCTTCCTTCCTTCCTTCCTTCCTTCCTTCCTTTCATTCTCATTCTCATTCTCATTCTCATTCTCATTCTCATTCTCATTCTCATTCTCTCATTTAGGAAGCTAACTTTCACATTTCTCTAGTTCTTTCAAAGTTATAACACTGCACGTGTCCAGAGCAATGTGAGTACTGTACTATATATGAATGGATGTTTACCTCCTACTATAATGCTGAAGAGGAAATTGAGCCATATATGTTTTTTATTGGCTTGGGATATCTATCCACTATCTGAAATTATTTTTATTTCCATATCCATTATGTGAATTGGATGTGGAAATTACAGTCTCAGTTTTCTCGTGGCATCTGCACACTAATGCTGATAGCATGTGGACTCAACACCCCTTGGAAATAATTGTATGATATCACTCACACCATTACATTTGATGCATTAGGTCCATTACATACTCACAGAGATCTCTGTCTTCACTACTGTAAGCTATATCCTTGACACTGCGGATGTCAAGGAGAGAAATTCAGCTCTTATTTGATCATAATAAATGTGATGTTTCAGGGTTAAAAACAGTTTCTGAGGAAGATCAGCTTTTGGTCACTACAAATTTGCTGATCTCACCCTACACAAGATGGGCATCTTTTCTTGTACCATTATAACAGACATCAAGAGGAAAATACATTTATTGATCATCTAGCAAAGCTGTTTGTGCTTTCTTCTGCCAGCAGGAAATCATATGAATACATCAGTCATGAAAAGGTTCACAGAGATAACAGGCTTCTTCTGGGTCTAGCCAGGAGAACAGTAGTAGGAAATAAGCTAAATACTTGTAATAGGACTTTAACTATGCATCTTTATACATAACTAGTCAGATTTAACAAGAAAATCCTAACATCTGATAGTGAAACATGGCAATCTCATGACTAGCCATTTAATAACCAAATGGAGAAATTAAGTCTATGCTTGTGGCAAAGAAGTTTTAAAGCAATAAGCCTCTCTTTTCACACAAAATTTCATTTACCTTTTCTGAATTGCCTTATTTTTTTTTGTTGCTTTTTTTTGTTTGTTTGTGTTTTGGGTTTTTTTTGTTTTTTGTTTTTTTTTTGTTTGTTTGGTTGGTTGGTTGGTTG